>QNGE01004623.1:0-33472 GCA_008508345.1 Paragonimus westermani
CGGTAATTTTCATCATTGGACGATGGTGCAGCACATACCCACTTGTCCACTGCACTGGAAAAATGAATGCCAAAGATTTGTGAACGGTACTAACAAGAATGTAAGCCTTCTGAAAAGCTTCGCGAATGGAACGAAACTGACATCTAAGAGTGGTCACTTTCTCTATGCTGGATGGAGCTTTGAAGAGATGTAGTTAAAGATTATATTCTCACCGTTTATGTATTATTCCGAAATTACGTCAGCGGCGGCAGTTTTGTACCCGTTGTGAGGTGCAGAACAGCGGTAATGTTGCAGCTCATGCAATATAGCCCAGTGGTACGTAAGTCTGTTCACTTTTCCACGTAACGGATAGACCCTTCTCTTCACAAAACTTTTTACACTATTTCATTTTCAGCCCTATTCCCTTTGTGTAACATCTGACATCGATTGAAATAAAAGCCCACTTTAAAGCTCAACATGCTTGGAATCCCTGCGCGTAGTCGCAAGATTCGGGTCCACTAAAATGAGCAGCACTTACGTCTCCACGAATAGAATCCTAGGAAACAAGCTTCACACATTGTAATGCACTTGTATTTTGATGTTACAGCAAATGTAAAAAACTAAGTGAAGTGTGTATCCAGTGATTTTATTTGCATGTTTCTGAAAAATCCCGCACGGAGAAAAATTATGATCACATTTGTGACAAGACCAATTCAGTTCTGCTGAGAAATATCGTTCTCAATCTCAGATGATCCCACAGGTGAGAAACTTTCTTGGGCAATATGTATCAGACGATGCTACAACGATTCTCAAACATCGCCTTGAAAGCCACAATACAATCCATTTCCTGCGAACAAAAATGCGTCCTGTTATTGATTTGATAGATGAAATCTGCACAGTCGTATGCCAAGATATACAATATTTCGGCATCCATTTCAAAAACACCAAACGATAAGGTCGTTTTCCGTTAACCGCCGGTTAAAACAAACAAATATGAGTTCGTGACACAGAGTTCGGTGATTTCAATTTCCACGTTGTGTACCAAGATGATAAAGCGGAATGTGCCGTAAAACAATTTTTCCCAACGACAACTAAGAGAATTACGGTTTACGACTAACACTCGAGAACGTGAACGACCGCTTATAACAGTGAAGAAGTTCACAGGCTGCGATGAGATTTCACCAGTAATATTTTCAGTGTGTACGTATCTTTTCACATCTCCTATCCATATTGAACAATCTGAACCTAGGGATGAGGGATGTTCTGACTGATTGAAGAGGGTGTATGTTATCCTCAGAGTTTCAGTCAGAACTTACAGTTTCCAATAACGTCTTCCAGTAACACCATTTCCGTTGGCCTACAGCAGTATAAGGTCTGATTGATCAGGATTCGTGAATTTTGAAAGCGTATCAGACAGTTTTACACGTCTCAACACAAATTTCATGTATTCAGGACATGCGAGACAAGACTTATGTGAGCAACAATTTGGCGGTTGATTGCCACAGAAGAAAGTCGTCCCTACAAATGTTGGTTCTCTTCATTCATCCATTGCATTTGAAAACATAAGCCATGTTATCTTATAAAGCATTTTAGGCTCCCGAAGTGTTCAGGAGTGGTGCAGGACTGTTTAGGAGACCGCTCTTACCAGGCCGTTGTCAACAATACTCTTCCACCAAGCACGGCGGCTTCCAGCGTGGTCCTTCAGGGCTTCAGCTCTAGCGGCCGAATGTTTGCATCACTCGCTGACAAAGTGCCCAGTTGAGCAAGAACCAAGATGATAACGTTAGCGTATTACATCAAGACTTCTGTCGACATGTGAATCATAAAACGCAAACGCGTACTATATTGTTATTTAGGCACCCTCCAGAAGTGGGTTGTCCTGACTGTCACTTCATTCAACAAAGGTCCAAAGGACAGACGGCACAGCGAGCTTAAGTGAATCCAAGTCTCACTCATCCAAGTCCGAGTGAACGCTGGCAGACGTTCGGTAAGAACCTGGCAAAGATGCCTGATCAGAACTCGAAGGCCTAAGTTAATCATGTTTAGTCCGCGTCACCCATGGATGTAACAAGGTAGACGGGGAATATGCATCATGACATAGTGAGAGGGCTGGGGGCTTACTTCGCTCTCTGGCTGAAACTTTGGCTGACCCGCTCGATTTGTTGAAGGTGTGGATCACGGCAGGCTGAGTGGGTGATCGACTACTAAAGCCTGACAAACCGAGTTGGCGGGGACGGACGGTATACATCCGAATTAACCAAAGGGCCACCTGAAGTCTTGGCATGTTTTCATGCACGCCATTTTACCTTGTATTTTATGAGTTCAGTGATCTCGACCTGTCTCGGAAGTCCTAATCGCGAGGTTATCGACTGGAGTCAACAGGCAGTAACTGTGTCTCCTCTCGCGACGATCGGACAACCTGATCATTGCTCACAAGCGAGAGTGGTTGAGCGTTCAGATTTGATAATTCGGTTTTGCCTATTGTGAGGTGAATGGCGCAGTGGTTAACACGGTTGCCTCACGATTGGAATGGCCGGAGTTCAAATCCCGGCCGTGGCAAGGATATGCACTACTGATGAGTTCTAATGAGAGGGAAACTCGAGTCTAGTGCTTCTATTCGAAGGAGGCTGGCTGGAAAGTCTATCTGAACGAGAAGGCTGTGATCAAATATGAGTGATGGTCAGCTTGAAAATAATTGTAAGATGCTTGTTGTTGCTGACTTGTAAATCGGCCAAAAACTTACGCCGTCGTGCTTCCATTTCGCATGTGTCGCTGAATAGACCCTTTCTACGAATTCGTGTGCCTCATTGGGTGGTTGTCAATACGGCTTCTCTTAGAGAAAACAGATGAGAGGTAAACTGGTGGGAGTCTTTGAGATCCAAAACGAACTGTCGGAGGCAGCAAAGTGGTGTTTACTGGCAGAGAAAATTTGCCACTCAAGAGACAGGAGCAAAGAGCGTGGAAAAATATCAGTGAACTACTGGCTCAAGTTGTCTTCTGTGATTGTTCTGATTGCCGCGGTTACCAATACCGAAAGTAAGCTTGTTATACGTTGAGAAGTATTATTCCCGAATCTTCAGTGAGGAAGTGACTGGAACAGGCTTGATGTAATAGCAACCCTCCTCATTCTTTGTCCGCATCCGCTAAGAACTTCCCAGATCTTCAATATTACCACCAGTAGAAACTTGCGTAGAAAGTCTTTGCTTATTTGTTTATTCCCCAACAACTATCTTCCTGTTCTCACAACAATGAATTCTTGCTCCATAATCCAGGGGCCTGAAAGAGGTCTTTGTGGCACTAGCGTTTGCGCCCGTGCTGTCTATCAGCCTAACAATACCGCGATCGCCGGAAGCAACCTCACTACCACATCCTCTCATTGTCTCTACTTCTGGCACCCTATTGCGCAATAATTCCGCGGACGGTGCTTGTGTGGTCAAGATGTTGGCATGATATCAGCTATTCCTGCTGTATGTTTGACGACAAACTGCGCGCTCTACATCGCCGTGGCAGCAGTACTGGAGGGAAGTCTTCCTTCTCAGTTTGCCGCGGCACGGTGGAATTCCCGGAGTCCCCTGGTGTAAGGAACTGGACATCGGCCGGATACTGGCCTCGTCTTACACTTCGGACTGAAGTGTCCTGAACTGGTCGACCCGAACTACTGTTATAAGGTATCGGTCAAATTGACGGTGACGGGGTTCGGTTGAAAGCACCGTCCCGAGAATCGCCTGTGTCTGTGGCAATATGATGATGACAGTGGTCAACCCGGTGGTCTGCATTCTTATGTCATTTCAATGGAATGACGTGCGATTCACGCTCACTAGTTTGACTCTCCTTGAACTGATTCAGTTGATTTGAAACTGGCTGTGGGTCAAGAGGATCTTCTGCTGTGAACTGTGCACTCATGTCACTAACGCTGCTGCTAATAGAGGGATCGACGCAAAAATGTCAAGGGGCGGCTTGGCCGTTAAGTGAAATGGTTTATTCACTGTTCATTGGGGAATCTAACCTGGGTCCACTGAACAGAAGGAGTTGGCCCAATAGAAGCGGAAGTTATATATCGTGTTCTGAGGAAAAAGGTTGTTTCAGTTTCTGTGAAGGTAAACAGTGAGATTTGTCCCACCTGTAAGCGAGGGTGTGTTCCCCCCTAAAAATTAAGAGAATGCTTCCACAAGATCTCATTCCAAGCTCCATGAAACACCGGATGGCAGTAATTCATATGCCAACAATGAATGCAATACTCCACGTGATGTCAGGGCCAAGGAAGGTGTACAACGAGTAAACGCCTTGTGTGTAGCGCACAGAACGGACAGGCAAAGAATTTCCACATTAGTAAAAATAGGGCGCACAATTTGGCCAGTCGAATACGGCTCTTTGAGAAGTGTGAAATTGCGCATCAATGCGGCGACTTTAATCACGCAACCTCAAGAGGTCGCCATACGCAGTCTTCGGTATTTCAACGGGTGAAAATCAAGTCATTCTAGCCGGGAATTACGTAACGCGCCTAAGACCAACTTGCCATATGCGCATGTATGCCTAAAGTCGACTCTAGTCAGCATATTGCTCTATAATAGGCCAGTAAGTTGAAAAAATGGACTTGTTACCATCATACTCATTCTGGTACTACGGCATTTGGCAACAGTTTTCAAAACTGCTTTCACATTTGCAAGCTTTTTAGCCATGGCTTACTGCCTACTGTAAATTTACGTAATTTTGTTTAAGCTCGCCACTATGATGGACGCGCACACCGTTCTGCACAGCTCGTGCGTCGTGGCTCACCAATCTCGACCATAGACCGTGATTTCTTGGACCGTCCTGGATGAAAAATAAATCATCATGTGTTATGCATTCTCTCTTTGGCGCCTGGTGCAAGAATTCAAATCGCCACAACCTGCACCTTGCGATCAGCCGACAATGAAGCTGAAGCAGCCTCTGTGTTTTCAAAAGTCGGTGAGCCTTCTGTTGATTTAGTCGTTTGTGCGTCATTACGTGGATGCAAAAATAATAAATACATCCACAAAAAATAATAATCCGCAATAAACTACACCTATATACCATGTTAATAACCATTGATATTATTCATTTCAGGACGTGAAGTGTACTACGGATTTCTCAAAGATTTTTCAATGTTCCGCAGTTCACACTGTCCCAAGATTGCGCTGTTTGTATCAGGTAATGGAGAAACCTCCAGATGGTTCAGTTGGACTATTTTCCAGCGCGATCATGAAGTATTTGAAAAACTGGCTCATGTATAAAGCTATAAAAGATAAATTGATATCACATCACAGTTCAGGCTGAATCAGTGGAACGAGTGAACTATCGTTTTTCCTCCTGCATGCATCATAGTTTTCCAAACGACGACCTTATTTCTCCTTACCTCATCTCTACTTGCAGACTACGTTTGTTGTGCTATTTAGTACTTGTTTTGCGTCGCTCGTAATTATCTGCTATGGTCGCGCATATTCCAGCGTGCTTCACACATGTTGAGAAATATACACTTTGATTAATATTATTATCAAGCTCTCCCGGAGACACGATGAGTTAAAGTGGTTTGTTTCCTTACAGCCAATCTACAGTTATTGTCGATGAGCGGAGTACAGGCAGAGAAGTGCATACGGAGATGCACGACATGTCTGGCGGACTTATTGTTGTCGACTTCAGTGTTTTCTTTTCCCAGACACCTGTCGCAAACCACAATTCTAAGTTGCCCGGATAAATACTTGTATGGCTGTAAGCTCACTCTAATTAGAACAAACTCAGTCCCTTAGACGCCCAACGTATAGGTCACATCCCACAAATCAAGGACGCACCGTGCAGTAAGGCGTCTTTTCATGCTTATTTTCATACGTCCGGGCTGTGACTGTATTCGTTTTCACTCGTTGGCAGAGTTTAACCTGTTCTGTTGATCTCTTAGCTGGAGCGATTCACCAATTGATGTCACTGAGCGAAGTCAAATCGTTCACAGCTGTCAACATACCTGGCTTGTATATGACAGCTCGGATGAACACGATGGTGTTTTCTCCTGATAAGTGTTTGATCTCCGACGGTGAGACTGAAAAGACTCACCCAAACCACTGACTGAACCCTATTCATAAGAAGACTGGGGTTAACATTGCCCTTTCGCCACAGGATTTGAGTAGATACTCCGTATCGCACTTCTCATATGTCTTCTAGCTTCCACGGATGCGTGTTCATTGCTATTCAGTCCCGTTCTCGAAGTTGAGCCTCGTTCTGACCTCGACAAATGCATGTGATCGTATCGCTCTCCATTCCCGGGATAAATTACTCATCAGCAGCCAGTTCATAAGTGCTCGGATGCGGTCCACACCAGAAATAAACTCGCCGCAATATCTGGAGAAATGCAAGACTGAGCGAGAAGTTTGCGCGTCAGATAATAACGGCATTTAAATAATACCTGAATATTGACAGGATCAAAGCAACGGGAGCCGTGCTTGACTGACTGCAGAGGCAATTGACATTTCCCCAGACGGATGTGGACTCCGAATTCATAGATCTGACTGAGTACCCGGTCCACTCGTATCACCACCCTGACGTTGTCCACATGAACAGATGCATCTAGCATGCCTGCCAGAACCGTGTCCACAGTCTGTTGGAAAACCGCGGTCTTAGAGCGAAATGGCAGTCTTGTGCACAAGAACACTCCCCTGAAGATGCCGACAGACAGCAACTCCCCGGACTATAACTATCGCACGGACAGAAATGCATCGAGGATGGCGCTCAGGTGACACGCAAGCTCGGGGAGCAAACTCAAGAAATATAAGCGAAAAGGGAAGCAATGAGGAAAATTAACTTCCAGAACTACTTGCATGTACTCAAAAATCCTCCAACTGCAGATGAAAAGTGGCCATTTAGAGTGAGCGGCTTGGGACAGGTCTAAGTATACTGAGCCACCTCGCCGGAAGTCCTACATCACAAACTCTCTTGGCCGAGCGGGCCATGGTCCCTGAGACGGATCCAACTTCTAGTGGCCAACCTATAAATAACCGACCTCATTTCTCCGCGTCAAGTCAATATCTGTCATCTTACGCCAGTCGATCGCAACACCGGCAGTGTGTTCGAGGTGGAAGAAGACTTGGGGGCAGCCTCAGTACGCGGCTTCCTAAATCACCCCCACGTAACCTAGGATATCAAACAGGAGAACCCGCTCGACAGTCGTTACGAAATATCAAACCCGCTGGTCACACCCTAAACGGTTCACGTTGCTCACGCTGAGCGGTCAAGTTTCACCGCCATAGAGCAATGTATCCCTCAGTGTTGTATCGTAAACACAATGCAGACCCCTAAGTCTCACAGAGGTGCGTCTCAATAGCCAGAGGTGCGTCTCGATAGCCAGAGGTGCTCTCGATTGGCGAATGACAACCTGGCCTCTGAAGTACAAGTCCACCTTTCATTTCCCGGCTAACTTTCCATGTGCACAAAACGAAAAACACCTTTATAATCTTATTACACAAAGATAAATCTACGTAATCACAGCAATTTCACAGGACCACGTCGCATTCCGGGACTGTAAATTTTACTCGGACGTATGTATCAAAGCGCAAAACAGCGTTCGCCACCGTTTTGTAGTACTCGAAAGTTACCGAACAGCATATTGTCATCCGGAAAATTATGCTCGCTCAGTCTCCCACCAGGACAGAGATCCACGTCAACTTTGTGAATGTCATGCTCTTTCATCATTCGGTCTGTGGTAAAATTGAAAGAAAACGGGTGAAGCGGGCTGTATCCACTTATTGAAGTGCTGAAATTGTCTGAAGGTTCACCATAAACCACACGCTAATATTATGTGGAGGAGTAAGCTACAAACAGCATGTTCACATACGTCGCCGGTACGCCATGGGGCTTGGGAGACTGCAGAAGTGTATGCTGATCCACCGGGTCGAACGCTTCTTTATATTCGTGAGGCCCGAAAATTACTCGTGGGCGGTTCACGTGCCGATGCACCAAAGTTTAAAGAAGGGTGAAAATTCGATTATTGCACTCCCGTCTAGGACGGAACCCGCCTGTTCCTTCTTAATGTCTGCCCCAATCTGCAGTGGGTCGACGAGGAACAACAGATGCCAGAACCCTGTAAATGACCGGAGTCAGGCCAACTCCTAAGTGGTTTGGGCATGAGTCCCTGACTCCTTCCTTGAATACAAAAATTACTGCCGAGTGGCACTATAAATTAGAAATGGTCTTCGTCGTCCACAAAAGTTCACGTGGCTATTTCGAGGCTTCTGCTGATGCCGCCTCATCCCCGTTGAAAAGCATAGCTACGAGATCGTCTGGGCTAGCTGCTTTATCACGTTTAAAGGCCAAAATGCGAATGCTGGCATCAGTCCTGGTGGGTAGTCCTTAATCTTCCGACCACGGTGTCACACTACAAGTTTGTGACGATGGAGTGGTAGAAGCAGGAAGCCAGTGAAATCTATCCTAATGCTGTTCCGCATCGCCCTCTAACCTACTGGACCTACCATGGGTGTGTGTGCGTCATCTGCTCCTCTCGGGACAGTGGCAGGAATAAGTCTGAAGTGCCAATCAGTATTATTTAAGATAAAAGCAGCCTCCACCCCTTAGATTCATCCATTAACCAAGCCTAATGATTGACTATCAGGCTGAGTTATAGATTCCTATGGATATCCCTACCATACTCGTTATGTCAGCTGCCAGAATAATTGTGCCCTACGGTATCCGACACCTACAGGGATCTCTGTGAGTTCTCATGTTGGTTTAATCCGCGGATAACTATGACCCATTTTACATAAGATGCTTCACGAATGGTCAAGAAGATTTGAGTGCAGCAGCCATTAGGATTCTCCGAGTTGAAGCTTCTGAATCTTCCTACTAGACTAACGTGGTGTCTATGCTTTACTGAAGACCTGACCAGTTGGTCCATAGTTACCTGTTGCTACCGGTGGGGCCGTTGTTCAGCAAAAGTAGAAAACAAGCGGTAAACTACCGGCGCGGATTCATAATTCAAGCACACAATCAAACAAAATCGACAGCCCTGAATGAAACTCTGCCACCTATAGCTCTAAGTTATGTGGTGTATCCGAGGCGATGCCTGATTCGAAGGAGGGGGCACCAAGTGTAACAGTGACGTGCGCCACGTCTGAGACTAATGCCAACTGAAGATAGCTTATGATCATCGCCCAGTAGCAACGGTAACCGACCACTATCCGAGCGATTTGATACTATGCCAAACCTGCCAACGAGACGGCACCCGGCCCCACCAAGGCAGCCGACTCGAGCGTTCAAAGTTGCGGCCACAGTGACCAAAGAAGAAACCACGTGTCGATTTGAGGAGAGTGGCCGCATCCTATATACCGAAGTCTTTACACTTCGGTGGAGAGTATAGAACTGACCTAAAAAGACTTTCAGGCGGGCGGTACACGACTTACTGCTATACACAATCTAGCCAAACCGGCGTGATTGCCGTCGTTGTGGGATTTATCAGTGTCTGTTACGTTAGTTTGGAATTGCTGAACTGTGCTTGGTGTCAAGGAGTGGCTCTACGCTTTGTTATCTTCCCTAAACAAACTAAGTTACTCTTCTTTATTCTTACATCATCTACTGCTACTGTTCCCTTTACTCTTGTTTAGTCGGAGCCCTGTAAATCAATGAATGTCAAAATTAAGCGTTTTTCTTCCATATTTCTCCTTGGGTAACTCATGATTCCCATCGTTCTCGGTGCTCGAAAAGTCGTTTTGTTCCGACCCGACCAATGACTATTTGTTTGACTGAGCTGAATCCCGTTCTCTCGTGTCTGGTTGTTCATTTTTCTATACAGGCGCGCTCTTTTTTATTTCTGAGTGTTTTCACATCCAGGGCGACAGATTTAATTTTCCTGCACATGGATTCAATTGGTACCTTATTAAATCCAGTCATCACGAGCATCTTTTAATCAACCGTTTTGAGGAGAGATTACATCCGTCGTTGAATATTGCGGGAGACATTTGCTGGATGAACAGACTGTGCGTAACTCGGTTTGAAATTGGATCTTCGGCCAACGATTCAACAGTCATCTTACTGGGGACTGTACCTACTGCATCAAGACCGGCAACCACAGCCGTGGAGTCACCGGAAGTACACGACTAGCATCGGGTAGGCAGTATGGCGCCGATGGTTTTTATGCGTCCGCTGCTGTCTTGAACCGCAGCAGACACCAACATTCAGCCATTTTGAAGTTCATGCTAGAACCGCCTGTTGGGATCGAACGCTAAAAGCACCCATAATAATTCAACCGCTAGATCCAAGCATCGGATTAGAGAAGCCTGAGGTTGGTTGGTAAGAGGTGGGATTCACCAACACAGTCTTACTACGATTGGCTATGTCTGTTGTGGAACATACAGTGCAGTAGCTAAAACTGTGTGGTCGGGAGAAGCACCAGAGCGCAAATTGATAGGACACTGTGGAGGGGTTATCAGTAGCACGTTTTCGCCTGTACACCAGCTGTATGTGGCAGGCAGAACGACCAAGTTCCAACTGCGAGACGGCCGGTGCAGTACGAAGTTGGTGGTGGCGTGAGGAATGGTAGGTGTATGGTGTCTGAGGCGCTGCAAGAGCGCCCAGACGTGAGAACTACTAAGATTCTCATCTAGATCCTCTAGCTCAAAGGCTTGCACCACAAGACGGCGGGGCAGTGGTGTAACAAAATTGGTACTTTTTAAAAGGTTTACCACAGTTCTCCCAACCGCCAACCTGAAGGACTACGAGACTGCGGTTGATCGAACCTTTACCTACCGGCCTTCCTGGCACGAGTGATTGTCAGTATACTCCTCGCACCACTTACACTACCAGGTCATCCAGATGCGCAAGCCGTCAAATCGCGTTAAGGTCTCCTTGTGACGTTTTGGTTGCACGTTGGACAACTTGCAGGTGAGTCGACCGGCGCGAAGCGTTGTAACTGCGATCCCAGTGATAAAGTGTAAACAGAACCCCTTAATTTGCATCGTGAGTATTTGCAACTTGACTGGTCGTCAATCATTAGGACGTGTCTGTTGAGAGGGTCAAGACATTTGGGACTGCAGCTACACAGAACAACCGGTGGCCGAACGTTCTCTATGAGACCGTCACGCTGAACCCTCGATTGTAGTCATACGAGTTCCGCTGTTTTTGCACACGTGGAAGTCTTGGATAGGGCAACACTTTGACAACGCATTCGCGTTAAATCTCTGTCATCGTGGTGTATACAGAATCTCCATGGATAGTGCTGTTGATTATCCAGCTTATCAGGATTGAACACTTCCTTACTTCACGTCCACGTGTCTGCGCCACCCAATATTTCTCTCGCAATTCTAAATGACACTTCGACTACAACTCACCGAATCAAACGAACCACTGTGCGCCTATGTAAAATATGACTTGCTGAAGTGACCACAATAAATCATTCCGCGACGGTTAGATTTTTCGGCGAATTCCTACTGTCAACTTCTTGCAGTGTTGGTCAGTGTGGTGGCACAGGTTGCGACGTACGAACGCTGGATGGACAACGAGAAAGAGTTGACAAAACGGCGGATAATGAAACTATGATTTACGGTAATAGGAAATGGACTACGGGGTACTTACGATTAATTCGTAATTTTTCGACCAACGCAAACACTCGAGGCTAGCGTGTAAATACAGGGAAAACGCTGGCTCTCATCTAGATCTTCTTTATGTGGCTCAGTTCGAGGGCAACATGGTGGCAAGCTAGTTCATAGTTGAAGGGTTTGCAATCAATACGAAACCAAGAGAAGAAAGCGGACCAGACTGTGATCCAGAAAGTACGAGGATAACCCATTTAGAAGACGAGCCTGTGAGCTGAGTGCCAAAAACTGGCACGAAGACTGAAAGCGCTTGTGAAAAGCGGAGTGGTACGTGGCCGAGTCAATTGTGGAGGTCACTTCAAAGGGGCTCTTGAAAGGAAAGTGAGAGCGATATTTTTGGATAGTTGGGGAGTCCGTCTACAGTTAGATTGAAACGGGGGTGGACAGAACACGACAGAGGTTGGCCCTGTGAATAGTGGTGTGCGTAATGGGGATGTGCTCTAAGTTTGCTGCTATCTTAACGTGATGAACACTGTAGCATGCCCTTCTGATCCGGCGGGCGATGCGCACTAGTACCTTGATCCTTTAGGCTCCAGTCGTGCCAGACTGGCGTTTGTTGTGGCTGGTGTTAATGTGTTGCATTCTATTCCGGCGTAATCTGTCTACTTTCCCGGTCTGTTTATGTGTATGGGACGTGTTTGTTTCCGTAAGAGCATTGCTGTTTCCACCGATGTGCGGCTCAGCAGCCTGTGCATTGCAGCTTGGTTTTCGTTTGTGGTCGATGTTGCTGCGCCTTTGAATAAATAAATAAATAATATATATTTATCAACGCATATGGGAGAAGCACGCTGAGTCATGCGCGATCGCCGCAGACACTCACAAGCCATACATAAACGAATAAGTAATCTGTAGCACAAACGTCAAGCCTGCTGTCAAGAAGGACGTGGTCAAAAGGCGAATGATCGTAGTTCGTGAAAAGTT
This sequence comes from Paragonimus westermani, assembly GCA_008508345.1. NCBI lineage: Eukaryota > Metazoa > Platyhelminthes > Trematoda > Plagiorchiida > Troglotrematidae > Paragonimus > Paragonimus westermani. The sequence goes on from QNGE01004623.1 coordinate 12,486, forward strand.
GGCGCGCTCAACAGAGAAGGAGATGGTTCGCTCGCTTCACAGATTCAGTATCAAAAAAATTAGATGTTACCCTAATTTACTTTCTTTAGGGTTGTGGGGTGGGTAATTTTTAAATATTTCAAGGTTACTCCTGGAAGAACGTCCAAGCGCATCTTTGAGGTGTCTCGCTATTAGGGTATAAACTTGGCGTCCGGATAGTATCAAGATAGGTCGGCTTTAAAGAGGCAAGGTGGAAAATCCCAAAATCCAGCGAACGATGGGGCAGTTCCCAACGCAGGATTTTGTCGATTCCTCGGAAACGTCAAAAAGTTGAACATCTCGCGAACCGTTCCTCCAAGACAAAGTTCCGTGCGCCCATCTGCTGCTGAAAAATTTATTTGCTTAGTGTATAATATGGGGATTGGAAAGGAGAATGTAATTCCACACGTTAGATGAGAACATGTGGGGTTATAACATTTACTTCGGCAAACAAGGTGGTAGCGGAAATTTTTGGCAAAATACTCACACGATATTATTATTTTTGCTATGATCGTTAGAATATATAACTCTATCTACTGTTTTTTGTGGCATTTTGCTATGTACTCGGGATTTATTGGGGCATGCGGAGGACTGAGTCGACGATTTGGAAGGCCGCATGAATTCAGCGTGTGATAAATAAAGCGTACATGACGTCGTTCTGCTGGACTTATTAGTAAGCGCCGCGTTCACATTTCGGGGGGCGTTAGACAGCGGGGTGGTTATCTACGTGATGCGCATCCGACGGCTAGACGCTTCCCAGACCACACTCAGAAAGGTCATCAGGTGATACAGAGAGTTTGAAGATAAACACTGTAGTTGTTAACGTAAGTTAGCAGTCCAAACCCTTTCTAAAACGCTGAATGTTGTTACTGGCTCTGACTTCATTTGGAAGTTTATTCCAAATGTAGAAAAACTTTACAAGGAAGGTGGTTGCACGTATCTTTTTCCGAGATATCAGGGTTAGGAAGGTGGAACCCTTATTTCTTAGACTATATGGAGGGCTGTGTTGTAAGTGGACGGTGAGCGCTGTGGTAACCACATCCGAATGTATGAGTTTATACAGCAGCGTCAGGCTCAACTTCAGTCTACACAGCCATAGTGGATCAATACTAAGTTTTTCACAGCGCTGTCTGTAGATGGGCAAAGAAGAATATCCTAATAAGCTTCTGGTAAACGATCTTCGAAGGTTTTCTAACACCATCCTATCAGAATTGCGTGGATGAGAGTAAATGAAAGTGCAATACTCGAGTTTAGGCCGAGCACACATTTTGTAGAGCGTCAGTTTCACAGATGGTAGACTGAACGTCTATTTGATACAGCCGATTGTTCTTTTAGTTTTTGCTACCTGGAAGCATACTTGTTCAGAGAAGCTGAAAGATTTTGATTACCGTATTCCTAGATCTCTGACCCTAGTGGTTGTATCAATATTACAACCATCTGGTGAGATGGAGCCATGAGATAATTTACAACCATAAGTGATGATGTTCGATTTGTTTGCTGAGAACGACATCCGCCATGTACTGCACCACAACTGCAATGACGCTAGGCCATGTCGTATAATTTGTAGACAGAAATTGATGTTACTACCCTGGCGGAATGTGTAAATGATTGTGATATCGTCAGCAAACAGAAATGGCTTGCCATGTGTAATAACGCCGCATAAGTCATTTATGTACATAAGAAAAGCGACGGACACAGAACGCTTCCTTGAACCACCCCACTAGTAACTGGTTTTGGCGTTGAGTAGTGCTCCGTGTTTTGACTATTTGAGTGCGACCTTCAATGTATGACGACAGCCAGCTATACAAGGGATCTTGTATGCCAAGAGGCGCCTGAGTCACACGATCAAAAGCCTTTTGCATGTCCAAGAGTATAATAATTACCGCATTTCCTGCGCCAACGGAAGTCGATATGTGGTTTAAGAACTCCAGCTGACATGTCATACAAGTGCGCTTGCTAAGGAAACCGTGCTGTGAAGGGTTTGTGAGGTTTTGCGTCCTTAATAGCTCGACTATATGCAACATTTTTACTCTTTAAAACATTCTCGAGCAGATTGACGTGTGGTTGATGGAACGATAGTTAATAACGCCCTGCCTTGAACCACTCTTGTGACGAGGCATAAGGAATGAGGTTTTCCACTGAGGAGGGAAGGTGCTGGATAAAAGTGAAAGGTTGAACAAATTGATTAAGAAAATGGGTATATCCTCACCTGCCTGCTTGACGACCATTGGTGGGATACCGTCTGGTCCAGGATGCATTAAGGGCTTGATGCTAGCTAACTGTGAACGAACACTCCGAACATCGATTGGAAAATTACTCAAAACTTTATCTGTTTTCGAAGGGATATTAGCAGGTAATTAGGTGTCTTCTATGCCAAACGAGGCAGCAAAATGTGCGTCAAAGATTTCGCACATCGCTACAGGGTCATCGATAACCGTTTTGTCTTCGAGATTAATGATTCATATAGCAGGGTCCCTCATGGAATTTCTCCGTCTCAATAGTTGCACTAGTTTTGTGCATCTCTGCGCACTACGGAGCGAGAGTTTTTCTTCGTTTATTTGACTAAGTTGCGTCTGACGTTCTAAGTGTGTAAACATTTTGCTCATTTGCATCATCAGGGAAAAGTCTAGTGTTCTTCCATACCTTCACTTAAGCATTTTAAGTCTGTCGGTCTCTTTCGCAGTAAGGATTTTACCTTGTACATACGAGCCGACAGGTTTTGATTTTGTGGGGGCCAAAACGTAGATAAAAAACGTTAGGTGTCTGACAAATTCTCCGGTCGCTATGCTTGGGTCTGATGTGCTAAAGAAGGTATTCCAATTTAAGGATCTTGGTAGGGTGAGAAAGGCATTCCAATCAATGAATTTGATCGGACGGTAGAATACAACTTTCGGTTGGGTAGCCATACTGAACTCAAACAGACATTTGATGACAATATGGTCGCTTCCTTGGAATTGTTGTAGAACGGACATCTCTACAAACGAAATACCTGTGGTAAATATAAGATCCAAAATATGCCCCTTTCTGGTGAGCGTTAGGACATGTTGGTTCCAACCATTCAGTTGAATGCATGAAAGGAATTCGGCCTGTTTTTCTGAAGCAGAGATTGCGGTTCAGGAGATATTAGCCATGTGAAAGTCACTGCCTGTAGTTTGTATTTACAAGGCATGTTGGACACATGATTCATTATCTCCATAAGGTCAGTCAAATCATTGCTCGCAGCATTAGGCGTTCCGCAGGGGCATCCTATAAGTAGCTCAGGAGAGCTAATAGAGACCATTAACCACAACGATCCTTCGGGTTTACGAAGTATAAACTCATCAAGTGTGACCGCGGAAAACTGCTTTTTTAGGTAAATGATGCATCATCCTGCTCGTCCTCTGAGACGATCCCTACGAAACACGTGATATCCTACAATGCTTATCTGACTCTCTGGGGTGTCAGAAGGGCATCACGTCTCAGTTACGCGAATGATATGGGGATTTGATAAAAGGACAAAAGGTTTGAAATGTGCATCTTACTAACAAACAATCTTGCGTTCATTAGTAATGAACTTACGAAATTCTTTTTGTCAGATACAGCATATAAACCGCTAAAGAACTTCATGACAGATGAAGCAGTGGGTTGGGAAATACTGAATGGAAAGACCTGATCTAAGGAATGTACCGAGTTTCTGTTCTTATTCGATTGGATGTCTTAAAAGTTTGACTGCATGATGGGAAATGCTGGAAGAGTGCCATTATGGAGGGATGGCAGGGTGGGACTTGGGGAGGGATGCCAGGTGGCGTTTGATGAACTATCAGGGTGCACTAAAAAAGGACTGGTTTGACATATATTTGTGTTGTTAACATAATAAGGTGTTGACGTACTTGCTGGGGTATACATATTGTGAACTTGGTTCCTAGTAGCACTCACATTTTGAGCAAGAGAATGAGTTACGACGGAGCTATCGGATAATGGATGGTAACCGTGACCCCTGACATAGTAGTGGTTGACCTGAGGGCAGTGAGAGACAAATTGTGCAGTTTTACATGCGAAGTGTTGGTTCTTGGAATGTGGTTTTCAAAACCAGATTCATGACGCTTGTAAATTTCTCTTGGTTGACTCTCATATTGCAACTCCGAAATACTGTGCTCCGGTAAAAATCTTACAGGCCTTACTGTTGAGTTAGAGCATTGTTCAGGTGTTTTGGACTTGCCGTTGGTATTTCCGACTACTTCACATATCGGAGAGAAATTCCTCTGAGAAGAAGTGGATAGCCCTGCTAGCGCAGCCGCGTCGTTATCAAGTGCATTTAAGCTGCTTCTTCCAGAGTTCTGAGTAATTATGGGTGCCTTAGTTCTGCGACTTTTTCTAGTCAAGCCCTCGGTTGACAGGGGGGCGATGTTGAGCACTAGGGGGTGTGTTTTAGCAATCGCCGTGAGTTTCATTGCGGAAACATGTGCGCGCCTGGAGTTATCAAAGCTAGGCGTGGTTTGTTTTTCAGTGTTCGCCTGGACCGGAGACGCAGCGGCGTTTCCAGCTGTAACCTGCGGGTTTAGAGAACTTATGGAGCGGTCGAGATCTACAGTCATCTCAATGAGATTGTTGACTGTGTTTGTTCTCGGGAAGTGTTCGCTGACAATATGCCCTTTTGGAGTGGCGTCTTGTCACCGAACACTTTTATAGACTTACAATTTGAGCCACTCCTGAGTTGCTCCTGTCTTCTGGAAATTTGTTCGCTACGAGTTCACTTATGAACTGTAGAAACAAGGGACAGTGCTTATGCTGCGTTACCTTGCGAGGTCTTGAGCAGTAGCACTCTTGTTCTTCTATTTTACTGACTTTGAGTAAGAACCTTTTAACCGACAACAGAGGTATTCCGTCAGGTACGTTGAACACCACCACTCCGCTTGCACAGTGTAACCGCTTGTGCAATTCCGTAGCTACACTATCAATAAGCGTTCCGGCTGCTACGAGGTCCTCGTTACTAGGGGTAGTCTGATGGTGGATGTTATTTGAGGCATTTGTAATGCACAACAGCGGATAAAATTTGTGTACAATTTTGACAAGCTCCTCGTTTCTGCTGTGTAGTTTCGCTATTCCAGCCCCTAATTCCCTTATTTTTAGCCTAATCTACGAATACATTGATCGTAGAAGCTGAACATGGTTTAGTGTTGTTCCTCTCGTTTGATGCGCTAAGATTTGCCATTGAGTCTGCCGTTTTAGCAGCTGCCTCGATCTCCACTGCGATAGCAAGGGTGAGGCAGATGTTGACTGAATAATATGAAGATTTTACACCTTTCTTCACCATCAACCTGCATTTTTGCGCAGGGATGACCGCTTGACGACTGACAATTTCTGTAAATTGGCTGACTCAGCGGGCATTGCTATATGATGTTCAACTTTTGTCAGTGTTATGTTCAAAAGGTCTCGAAGCAAGTAAATATGACAACATACGAAAAATAGTACGTAAATTTCAGTGATCAAATGTCAAAAGCGGCCTTTTACGAACCACGCGCCCAAGTGTGTTTGTGTGGACATCTACTTGCGTAGTAGTACAGTGGCAAGTTAAGTCATGCATCGCGAATGACCAGTCCGTGTGGTGAGAGCTGTCGTTGCTTCCGGACGTCTAGAGAGACATCTCCGGAAGAATAGAGGTTTGGAAGTAGCCATTTCACTCTGTGCCCATCCCTCTAGTAGTGCGTCTGTACTGTTGTACTGCTGTGAAACATAGACATTTCGTCAGCGGAATGTGTGCCGTCTGGGTCATATCTAGTTGCATTACCTAAGGCGCATCTTGGGTATTCCGCTGTTGGACGTGGCGCAGAACATTGCAGTACTGCGGCAAGTGGACATAGATAGAATGGAATCCATGATGACGCTGAATCAGTTTTGTTGGGTAAGTCACCTCTATTGGCGGGACGACGGCCGTATCCGAAAGCAGCTTTTGTGAGGACGAATGGAATTAGGCAACCGAAACCCTGGTAGTCAAAAGCGGTGATACCTGGATGTTTTCCGGGTTGTAACGTTGACTCAAGGTTTTGAGAAGAATATAGCCCGAGCTGTTTGGAGAAGTACCATCAGGGCGAGTACCCGAAAATTTGGAGCAAAGTATTACATGGTCGAGGGCGGAAACGCACTACATTCCAGAGAACTACTTGTGCCACATATCATGGTAGCATGACTATGCGGCGTGGCGATGGGCACGATCGCGAGTGCGTTAGCCGTTTGGGATTAATTGTTACCAACGTTCTCATAGTATACCGTCGACTAAGATGCAACGAGTACACTAAGATCTAGTAGGTTTTGAGAAATATATCCGTTTTTCATCGCCTACGTCAACCCGGGACCACCGTCATTCGGCAGTTCACCCGCTTCCCGTTATAGAAACCTTAATGTCTGCGACCATCTTAATTTCCTTTATTCCAGCATTGCTAGTGTACCGTACGGTGAACGTTTTTTCGTTTACCCACGGTCAACGCCTGAATTTTTTTGTTTTTATTCCCCCTAAAGCACACTAACATGCCTTTCAACACCTGAACACTTCTTGAATTATCTTCCCAGTATTATATTCTCCCAGCTTATATCTTAAAATTGGGATCTTTCTGCGTTTATTTCTCGAAAGACGGGGTTTGAATTCCGCGCTAGCCCACCGACTGCTCAACCAATATTGGCCGGCAGGACACGAAGGCATTATTCACATACCCCTCGGTCGTAGTCCTTTGGCGGTAACACCGAACATATGGTGTGTAAGTTTAATTGCAAGTGACTCGAGTAGCCCACGATATGTGAGAGAAACAACGAAAAGTCTAACGTGTTTCATATTGCAGTATACTGGCAATGATTCAGTTGATCATTCGGGAACTGATGCGGGCATTCAATAGTAGGGCCCAAAGGTCCAGTCGATAAACAGCTGGCAGACATCGCCCGGGTACAAGTAGTCTGTTGGAAAGCAGCATGTCATCTCGACAGGCAGGAAATCGAAATGAGAGAAAATCGCTGGACGTGAGGTGTGAAAAATGGCGCCGGTTCATGCGGAAACACCATGGGAGTAAACATTACTTTGCGATTGAAGTACTATCCTTTTGAGTTACATTTATCACAGCCATGACAAGCACCGTGGCCACGTGTTCGTTTAGCAATCCCACCAGCTGGTGTGTCACAGGTGATATTCTTCATATTAACGGCAAAGTCGGCACCACAGACAGTATACCAGCTGATAACACAACGTTCAGTTTGTTGACAATGCCAAAAAGACAGAAGTCAACGTCCCATGGTTCGTCGTTTCCACCGCAGGTGCCAACAATGATGGGCTAAGCAAATAGCTCGCAAAGGTGACGTAAGATAGGCCACAAAGTGTACACTCCCGATTTGGTCAGTGGCGAGCCATCAATATTCAGGTATATTGCAGTGGCGGCGAGTCCCGCACCTGATGATTTGCTAACTCTTATATAACGCCAATAACCCAACTGAAATTTGCATAGTAACCCGGATACACGTCGTATATCAGCAATGTCCACGAGGTTTCCAACAGTGTTCTTTCATCCGATGGCAGTTGGAGCGGTCGTTTTTCCAGAAATTGCAACGGCTGATTGACCTGAGCTCTGAGGTTATAACTTAAAATAACTCGATCTCGCATTCGGTCGATGAGATTATTTGACAACACAGAGTTGGAATCCTCAACATGGAGGCTCCCTAAAACAATTAAGACTGAGCTTGTGCTCGCTTGGAACATCTAACATTGTTGGTTATATGAAGAAAACATTCACTAACACTTTCTAACAAACTGAGTGCATGACACTCAGCAAAACTCCCACCCAGGGGTAGAAATGCTGGCCTGGAAGTCCTCCACAGCGTCTCAAACGCTACGACGCATGGTGGAATGGCTAACTAGTAGCTTCAAACCCCCGCTGTAACTGGATCAACGACCTACGTGCACGTGAACAAATAACAGAATAACTGTCAAGGAAACGGCGTACAATGGATCGAAGCAACGGACTACTGAGTATACACTACTGGCTCTTAACTTCCCGGCCAACATAACCACCCGAGGCTAGCGTGTGAACACGGCGAAAAGACTGGCCTCCGGACAGAGCTACTTTGTGTCACTCAATCCAAGGACAACACTGTCACAAACCACATAGTATTTAAGGGGTTTGTGGCCAATCGAAAGACCAACTCAGTGGTGGATCGAATGAGCAGAAAAGCAGTACACTGACGCACAGAGACGGGATGTAGGCGCGTGATCGCTTAGACGCGTAGACGGGGTGCAGGCGTGTAAGCATCTGGGTGCTTAGGTGGATTGCCAGAGATTTGACACAAGGGCTCTAGGACGAAGTGGTACATGACCGTGCCAACTACGAAGGTCACCCGCTAGTGTACTTTGTTGGTCTTTACCACACAAAGTTCGACGTGACTCATCCAGGTGGCTCTCACTAATCAAATACCTACCACATTCTGCCTGAAAACCACGGTAATTCGTTCTTACTCAACCCTCAATGCCTGTTGGAATTCATCTCCATTTTCACAGGTCGATGTTTGCATCGTCCGTTTTGGTAGGCTCACAAGATATGAAATGGGATCGTGAGAAGGCTGTTGCATCGCCGCTTCCTCCACGTACGCTTTCAGGGCAGGAGCAAAAGCCGTGTGACAATTTCGAGACTGATTGGTAAGCTACCTCTTTTAACAGGCAGAAAAAGGTCTAACTGATCCTTAGGTTGCGTCCTGGAACTAACGTTAATGACATTTTGCGGACGGTTATTCCAATGAGCGATCACTCTTTGACAGGGAAAATTCTGTCTATTCAGTGTTTGGGGCCTCCTTCAGGCTAAATTTCTACCGTGACCTTTTGGCCTGCCTGAGTATCTGGGAATGTTGAGTTCACTTTGAGTCCTTCAGAGGAAAAAGGAAAGAATGAAGTCTCTGTTGAGGTAGCTGCTTGTATGAGTGTTTGATTATTGTTGTGTTAATAAAATGTTGATGACCACGTTCTCTGTTCTATTTATTCCCTTCTTATTGATACGTCTCATTACGTTGAAATTCTATACCGATTACGAGACTATCTACCGCTCAAGTTACGCGCGTGACAAATCAATTCTCCTCTTAATGCGGATCTTGATGTATTATTAAATCTTGATACTGTTTACTTGTAAAACTTGCTTCCGCGTAGTTTTTTCTTCCTTACTTTCCTTTGTCGGACCGTTGTTTATATGTACCCTGGTTTAATTTTCGCCTGACCGCTTCGCCATTACGTGACTGTTGCATTCGGTCGTATTCACGTGTACCGTTAATCTCGGGACTTGTGTAGTTGGTGGATTCAATATCGAGGTTCGTTGTTGTCTTCCATTATTTGGTTTTCGATATTGTTTTTTCAACATTAGCATCTTATTAATAAGAAACTCGCCAATACGACCGTCTTCATTTTGGATCCGAATTGGTTGTTCGAAGGGCTCAGAATTAATAGACGCTCGTTACTTACGACGCGACTATCGTGGATCCAGCGTATCGATAAACGTTGCGAGAAGACTAAGCGTTGGTCGAACAGTCACTGGTCGTCCGGGATTAACAGTCTCTTCGGAGTCTGATATTCCGGAGGGTGAGAATTAGTGACTTCGAGCCTAGATTCATAAGAATATCTCAGAGGACCTACCAGGATTTTGTTCGCAGCCCAGTTAGCACATAGGACGGTCGATCGTTTCCTGGGTGTCTTATAGCAACACCTTCTATGTTAGTGGATTGAATATTGCACAGGGCGTATGATGAAGTTCTCCACTAGGTAACATTGGAATAGTGTTTGTGTCCGCAGTTTCAACCAAGGCTTCTATGTCGTCACATTTATAAATTTGTTCATATCGTTATTATTGAACGCATGACGTCAGTTTGATGTTTCGACTAGTGGACCTATCTGGGTCTCTTTGGTAAGACGTTCTTTGTCTCCGAAACTTGCTTCAATTAGGCGACGGAGGTGAAGATAACTTTCAAAAAACTCTGGTGAGTTCGATGCGTTCAGTGACGGAATTCATGCAGTGTGATTGGTGAGTTCAAGATAACGAACGCTTTTTCCAGGACAGTTTTTGGTTAGTTATTGTTCAGTACTGGAGAACTTGTAGTGGACCCTTGGCAAACAGAAGTATATATTTACTTACTTTCAGACGGACTTCGGAATCCGTGAGTATTCAGCATGCGACAAGCTCGTGAGTACACGTTTGAATATTGTATGATTTCAGAAAGGCATTCTCAGGTTAGACAATATGAACTGCCAGATGACTGTAACATTAATGGAATGCTCAGTAAAAATGCCGTAAGACTGTTGTGCCGTTTTTGATATATCAGGCAGTCGAAGGAAGAGTTGAAGCAACCATGTTACAGGGCTAATAAAATGACTCCCAGTAACTGTCCACAATGGATTCCATTACAAGTACGCTGTGGGTTGCGGAAGGTTTTTTCTCTTAATAAAAGAAATTCCGGCGAATTTTGTTCCTCCATTTGGCTAAAAGGACGATGAAGCGGTTAGCTCACGATAAAAACGACCGCATGTGTTGATGCCGGACGTCTAGTTGTTGTTTGAGTAACGCTAAGCCTACTGATAACGTCTATCGTTAATCTGGATCCAGGATAGTAGCGTCTGTAAGCGTCGAGCGTCCACAAATTTTAATTCTGTCGCGCAATCGACTCGGATCCAATAGGGAAGAGGGTCGGATCGGCGAATTTCAAATTAAATAACATAACAAGGAGCTGTGATAAACTGAATAGGGGAAGATGTAAACAAACCCCCATATTTAATCCACCAAACATACAGGTTCCGAGTTTAGCGATTCACGCAAATGTGATCAAATGCAACATTCGCATAACGGCAAAGCGACCGAGTGCAAATCAAACCAGGGTAAGTATAACCAAATATTTGACAGTGAAAAGTGAAAAAACAACTACGTGGGAACAAGTTTCTACAGGTAAACGATATTTAGATTTAGTAATGAATCAAGATTAACATTTGCGGGAGAAGCGATTTGCCACGCGCGTAACTTCGATGGTCGTGTCAGTCGGCAAGAATGGCTCGTAATTAGCATCAAGGAGAATCTTAATGTGAGAAGGCAAACCAACCGGAAAAGAATAACTACGCTGGGAAACGTGATTATTAACCTTCAATCAACACACAGCAATCACGGAACACTCAACACAAGCGGCTACTTTAACACCGAGGGAGCAGAAGGCGGAATTCACGAAGACGAGGCGTGTACTGATTCAGCCGATAGACGGGTAGACTTTTATGTAAAGCCAGCATAACAGATATGAAGAACAGTGCGTAACAAGGGAGCAGAAGGCAACAGGCCTTGGATAATTTCTTCTAGAGTGTTACGGTAGAGAAAAGCTTGACGAGGAAGGAAACGGACAGTGAGTCAACAATGATAATCCCTGTAGATTGTCGGCCATTCAACGGTTTGCCAGAACAGGGGTTAGATATGCATGGCCTGGGTTGAGAGGCAGGACCATGGTTATGGTCACTAGTGTCGAACATGCGTTAAGTAGGTTGAGAAAAATTTTGAGTTGTATAGAATTAGAGTACGCCGGCTGAACTCGTCGGTCTGTTCAATGTCTTGAGGACGAGACGGGGGCGTTAAGTCGCAACCAACGTGCGCAACCTCTAATCTGCCGATGATTGTCAGGCGACTTGTTTCGTTTTCGCGATGGTAAAACATTTGTCTTTGCGATCAAGCAATAGGTAATGTGCAACCACAAACATGTTCTGTCGGAGTGTATCCCAGGTCTTCCTTCACAATGACTCGCAAGCCCAGGAGAATAAGGGGGGAACACTTAGGTAATTTGCCGTCGGCCAATGTCACCATTGAGGTTGATTTTGGTTGACAGTGGAAATTTCAACCAAACCGTTTGATGAGGGGTGTAACGCAGTGTGTGTTCGCATCCAACGGCACAGTTCAAATCACGGAAAAATGCCGGAGTGATTTGAGATCCACGGTTGATGTTGACAGTTGCCGGAATGCCAAAGTCCGATACCCACGAATCGAAGAAGCTGCGTGCAATCGTTTCCGTTGACGTGTTGCTCAAAAGAACGTCAATGAGCCATCTTGTGAATCGGTCCACACAGGTCGGAAGATATGTATAACCGTTAGAGGGAGGGAGGACCAACGACATGAAGGTAGACGTGTTTGAATTGTCCGTCAAGCAGGGCAAAGGTTTCCGCGATAATGATAGCATGACAATGCACCTTACTACGTTGTCACTGCAAGCACTGTTTGGCCCAGCTGTGACCAAATGTAAGGCTCGATGACTGGCTTTGCTGAGTCATGTGGGCTTGGATGTGATAGGGAGTAGAGGCGACTATGAACATCGAACCGGCGTACGAAAGAAATGAACGGTCGAGACATACAGGTAAGCATGTTGCAGGTGAGTGTTTTGACATAATCAAGAGAATATCACGTAGCTTTAGAGAGGGGGCTGACACGAAGTTTTTGGTAATTAGCCTGGGACTTTCAAACAAAGAGAAGGTCGATGACGCCTGCTGACATCTAGCCAACATCCGGACTGGATAAGGCGTCGGCGACGAAATTGCTGGAATCGTCTGTAAAAGGGATGTCAGTGGTGAACTAAGAGATGAAGTCCAGGTGTCCTGGTTCTTTCGGGGATTATCGGTCTGCAGGGGAACGGAGGAAAAACAAGTGTTTCGTGATCAGTGAAAACGATGAAGTTACAATCCTACGGAAGATTGTGGAAGTGTTTAATAGCAATGTGAATGGCCAGTTACTTACGATCGAAGGTAAGATAACGTGCTCGTGCTGGTTGGAGTTTTCAGGAGACAGAAAAACGGAGCTGGAGTTCACCATACACATTTTGTCTGAAAACAGCATCCACAGCCAAGTGAGATGCGTCAGTCTTCAAAATGCGCTGCAATTGTTCATCTAGCCTTAATACCTTGATAAAGTTGCTCGGGACAAAGCTAGTTTCGCTGCAGGAAACGCAGTACTAGCTTCAGGAGATGTGGCGAAGGGCTTGGGATCGGCTTTTAAAATGTCCATGTGGGTTTTCAACAGCTCTGAACACTATGGACTAAGGCGAAAACAATACCTGACAGGGCCTAGAGATTGTCAGAGTTTTTGGATACTATGGTCGTGCGTAGTACTTAAAAGCACTTATTTTCTCCGGCAAAGGTGTGATACCGCTACCGTCGATTCGACTTTCGAGGAAATCTACGGAAGTAGCTTCGAAGATACACCTCATAGGGCTTAGCATTACGCCGTGTTGAACAAAACATTTGAACAGATTTCGAAGAGTGTCGAGTGTCTCCACTCGCGACCAAGACCTTGTCAGCGTAAACGTACACAACATTAATACCACGCAGCCCTTGGCTCGAAATTATGCGGTGGTCCGTGGGCAAAATGGCATGTGGAATAATTCATAACGTCCAAAGGTAGTGGCAGTGGAGGTCTCTGGGACGTCCTCCGGGACCGCGGTGTTTTGGTGGCAAGCTCAAACCAAATCTATCTTGGAGTAAATGCTCTTCCAGTTTAGCCCGGTTGAAAAATTGTGAGTGTAAGAGACAGCGTATCGATCTGAAACGGTGACGCAGTTAGGGGCGCGGTAACCACCACACGGATGTCGGCCACCTGATAATTTCTTGACAACCATTTGAAGAGGCGAGGCCAGTGAGCCATTTGAGGGCTGGATATCACCAAGTCGTAAGAGCCGTTCAGCCTCTCTTTTCGTCAACATGCGTTTATGCGGTGAAAAACGTTCTAGGCGTGCAAACGCAGTTGGGTCCTTGGTGAAATTACGATAAAAACATCGTGTTTAGGGGGCGATCTTAGATTAGACTGACTGAGAGGTTTTGGAAAATATCGAAGGATGGATGTGAAGCAGTTATCTGGTAAAGCTGGCTGCAGTCTAATCGAACTGATTTATGTAGCCTTGCCATGTAAATACAAGATGGTTGCGTTGTCGACCAATTTCCGGTCGCTGATGTCCACTGTAAGTTCAAAGGATGATAAGAGATCAATCCTGACAATCGGGTGCTCCGCACCTGCCACCTTGAATCTTCAGGAGAATTAGCGTCAAAAGCCGAGGTCCAGATTAAGTAGCTTCTCGTCGTTTGTTGGAATTTTTGAACAGCGGGCAGCCTGTAGTATGTAAGATACAGGTTGAAGGTTGTGTTCGCCACCTTTGAGTGAGATAGCACTAACCTCTCCGCCAGTATCAATGAAAAAGTTGATGGCAGTGGAACGGTTGAACACAAAATAAACAACAGTCTCAAGAGCCATGAACAGCTGTAACCATAACTGTCCGTCTTCGGTGCTTCGCGAACGGAAGTTGTCCTGAGCAAAACTGCATGATTTAGTTTAACGGACCGCTTCAGGGCGAAACCGACGAGGATAACAACACAGGTTCCGACCAGTTCCTTGTCTGCGTGAACGGCTTCCAGATCGGCAGCGATATAGACAGTCTCCTGACCGGACTGCCGGTTGTTTAGTGAGTGTAGAAAGCTCAACGGTCATGTCGGAAAATTGTTGTTTCAGCGCATCCAGTTCAGTCCGTCAACTGTGGCCCGACGACTTCTCTGACGAACAGGTTAGTTTACCGTATGTTCTTTTAATTTGAAGCCGTCATGTGACGGAGCTGTTGTGAAGGAGTCCTGTCGCCCAACGCTACTTCTGCTAGAAGTTTTCGCAGATTCTGCTTATTGGTTGCTGCAGTTTGCCCGATGATTGCGGGCTTCCAAATATCATACGAGCTAACGACAGTCCGACTTTAGGTAAGGTCGGCGACCTCGGTAGCGAAACTTTCGAATGGGATGGCAGTTACAAACCCACACATGGACCCTTGCAACGATGCTACAAGGCGAATAAAACGACTCACAGTAGCTGTCCACAACAAATTCCTCTACACTAAATATTATTATTATCATTAAATATTATTAGTAAGTATTATAAATATTAAAAGAAATTCCGGCGAATTCGATTCCTTCACTGTGCTAAAAAGAAGTTGCTACGGTTAGCTCACGATTTGGTGGAAAAGAGGGTGATCGGCAATCCTTTCCTAAAAATCGTTAATACAAATTGAAGACGGTGGTGGACCAAGAAAGGATCGTTAAGGTGCGCTCTCTGAGAGAGGTGCGAGAGACGAGAAAACACAGCTGGCGTTAACACTCAAGGCTATTTTGGCGACCTGAAAATAACCCCGGTTCGCCCGCCGTAGGATGTGTAAAATCCTTCAAAAATCCCAGTTCACGTTATACTTGGGTTCTTAAGGATTATTGTCTCCGTCTGCTTTCAGAATGCGGCCGCGTTTGTTTAATCTCATGTCTGTCGGCCCACGCGTGAAAATGGCGCCATACACACATCGGGATTGACCGCACGCTCAATGGCCGGATCCTCGCGCTCCACAGCCACATCAGCGTATCAGTGTCGTTAAACACTAGTCAGGACCTATTGTAATTTTTGTATGCTATACGTTGGTCTCCTTCACTTATTCGTATACTCATTTCGCGTCTGGTAATCGTTGTGTATATCTCGGGAAGTGTTAATGTAGTGCACATTAGCATTAAGCTATTACTGATCAACCGGGCCATACAGCATTCAACATCGGATCTCGTTCCGTACACCGCCAAACATCGTATGAGTGGTCCCTGTGATAACTGGTGAAACGCCCTAGCAAAGTCGAACAAAAAGTCGTGTGATGTGGAAAAAAGCAGTGCATCAGTGGGCAAGAGCTGGACCTTCGTCCACCGACAGATTAAAACGCCCTTCCTGGAGAGCAATCGAAATGGAGTCTCAACAGGCACCGACCCAAAAGAACGCGTTGAGGTTTGGAAACGAATCATATATTTATTGTAATGTTTGTAAATATGATAAACGGCAGCAACCATGAAAAGAAAGAAAGGAAGCGCGAGGGAGCTCCAGCCCACATGGTTGCATTTAAAAGCGCGCCAGATGAGAAGTGCGTGGAACCTTTGATTACGTTGAACAGCGCTCCAAAATGTTCAAGCTCAACGACCCTGAAGAATGAAATAATAATATAGCGTGCCGTCGGGATCAACAAGCGCGCACGCGTTGCATCTGAATTGTGTAGCAGAGCGTGTTGCTGGGAGCGTATTTCCTTCCGTACCCGCGAAACAACATACTGGTGTCGAGTAACAATTGTAACATGTAGGCCAGCCGCTCCCGCTCAGATTGTTCGTGGACCGAATTCAGAGCAATACGGAGGCACCTGGGAACAGCGTTCTTCCGAAGTAGGGGGTCCAGCAAGAGCACTGTAAAGGGAACCAACATGAACAAGCGTGAGCCAAAGGTCCAGTAAGCCATCCACACGACTTACACAAACGAAAGCTAAAACTACACCGACAACACAGCAGCACGCCCCTTTACACAACGCAAATTCAATCCGTGCGCGCTAGCTGGTTTCAGGTGCGCGTTACAATAATTAACCGAATGACCTGGAAACGTGATTATCCCATTGGGCAACTGGTTATCCAAGATCTGGGGTGGAAAAAAGCACATAGACATACGTTTATATACTTACATTTATATGCACACATAAAAATGTACGCACATCTGTATACACATTTATATGTATGTGCATATAAATACATATATGACCATGTATATGTGTATCAACATATATATATACATATATATATGATCATATATTTGCATGCACATATAAATGTGTATGTGTGTGTGTATACCTTGTTTGTATACCTTGTCAGATTGGCCAAAGGGGACCAGGATAACAAAATGTCGCATGGTTGAATTCTTATTATCACAAAATCTTATAAACCCATCCCAGCATTGGTTCCTCAGCAAACGTTCGTGCATGACGTGTCAGCTAGAATTCTTTAATCATGTTACATTATCTGCTAATTCAGGGAATGCAGTTATTATTATACTGCTGGATATGCAAAAAGCTTTTGATCGTGTGTCTCATAAGCGCCTTCTGATCAAAATATCTTTCGGTATACGTGTTCCATTACTCAGCTGGTTTGTTTCATACCTTGGGGACCGCACACAAACAGCGAAAATAGGAGATAACAGCCCAACGCCCAGACCAGTCACCAGCGGAGTGATTCAAGGAAGCGTCAAGGGACTGATACTCTTTCTTTCTGATATATGTAAAGTTATCAAACATGGAAACTATTCCTATTCGCTGATGACATCAAACTTGTCTATACTTTTCCTACTGGCGATCTCAATTCTTCCTTAGGAAATATACGAGAGGACATCATGTCCTTAGAGTCTTGATGTCAAACCTGGCTGATGAAATTCTCAGCCAATAAATCCATTATTGTCGCACATGGTTGTCATATACCAGGGGACTTTATAAAGCTGGATAGTCATGCTATTACAACTGCCAACTCAGTCCACGACCTAGGTATACGTTACTCAAATTCATGTAATTTTGCTGAACATATATCTTTCCTAGTAGCTTAAACTAGACGAACGATTGAATACATTAAGCATTCATTCTTCCTACCTGCAGCTCGACTGCACCCTTATAAGCTGTGCGTACGACCACAACCTGAGTACTGCACGTTTATATATAGTCACTTGCACAAGTCTGATAGGCTAGCTCTAGAAAGTCTCCAACGTACATTTACGAAAGATTAAGTGGGTTATTCGTCCTCTTTGAACTACAGAGAACGCTGTCAGATGCTTGATCCTCTTTGGCTACGGCGTCTCAAGCTGAACCTTGCGCTCATGTATAATCTAGTTTATAGCAATAAACTGGCGATTCGCCTTCAGCATAGCTCAAAATACAACATCAGGAACAAAGAGTTCACTTTGACAACTCTTAAATCCCGTAACAAACTCTGTTCAAATTTTTTCCTAGTGAAATATACCTACATTTGGAAAAAGTTTCCACATACAATTAGAGCCTATAAGAATATACATCAATTCCACCGAAGCTTAGAAACTTTCCTGACATTAAAGAACGTCAGATCGATTTTCGAACTCTGCCTAACTGAAGACGATATCTTTGAAAACGGACCTAATAACATCTAAACATCTGATTTAATCTACTAATAACGGAAGGTGAACCTATACCACATAATGTAACGCCACACACACTTCGAACTGATCAAGGCTATCAACTTCGCCATTTGAGAAACTCCTCATTTTGAGGCTTATTATTTCTCCACCAGGATAGATCTTGTACGCAGCTCTGTCGAAAAATTGCAACTGCATAGCAAAACTACAACCAACATATGACAACATCTTAGACATCCCCGTTAGTGATGACCAAAACATCCTGGTACACTCTGACTCCATACGTAACGATTATCAGCTGTGTATAGCTATCATCCACTACGCAACAGCTGTGCAAGTTAAAACACTTTAGAGAATACATATAACTTAACATGTTTGCCTCATATGATTACATATAAATAGGTGCCTCTTCCTATCCTAAAAGACAACCTGATAATCTTCCCGTTTTGCTAAACATCTTTTCCATTCTACATAACGGCCGTACATACTTCATCGACATCGGGATTCGGCTGTAGTCATATACTAGCAAAATCTGCGAATTGATTACTTTTTGCGTTATACGATAACAATTACTTGGTATAGATACATATTTTATTAACTAACACAAGATTATAAATTCTATATAAAAGATTTAGTCCAAAAATGTCGGATTCCATTATTCTTCCTACTTCACATGACCATTTTACGTTCTTCTAATTATCACGTAGTTTTGCTTTCCATTCTTGATTTTTCCATTCTTGATTCCACGATAAATTCTAACGCGACACAACATTCCATAGCGTCCGGAAAATCAAAATCCTGTACTGGTTGGTCAACGCGCGAGGTCCGTGAAATTCCGTCGATTTGAGGAATTAACGTAGTCCATTGCAGATCGTCCATTTCTCCAAAAATGTTGGGACCTACCTATCTTTCTTCATCTTCCCAAGAGTGTCTGCCTATTTTTTCGAGACCGTCTACATTTTCTCCATCCTGAAAAATCTTTTATCTNATTTTTTCGAGACCGTCTACATTTTCTCCATCCTGAAAAATCTTTTATCTGGCATGACCTTGAACATAAGGACAACGTTAATCTTCTGAAGCAAGAATTGATGTAACAACTCAAATTTTTTTTATAGAATATTGGAATTTTTGATAACTTTGGTTTCAGAAGCAAGCGAGCCGTCTGCATCTTCATAAACTAGAGTTTTCCGATATGATTTTGTCCGTTTTATCACTCTATTTCCATAATTGGTGTTTCGTACAATTAACAATTAAGTGTACGGTATGTGGTTCACGTTAAAATGTGTGCATTAATCACGCTTATTTGAGTGTGTTTCGCACAGATGCGTTGAGAGATATACCATTATTATTATATATACATGTGTATATACATGTAACTAAATATATACATGTACATACTCATTTACGATTTTATTGTTGGTTAGCGGGATCCGATTCGGGATAAGTGAGGTACTCTCTAGCCATTCTGACCTTCTATTGCAATGTTCAATCCCAGGTAGAGAGGTTGTATAGGTGCTCGGCCGAACGTCGTTTGAAAACTTATGACCGGAGAAAACAGTGGACAACAGTAGCGAATGGTGTGAATCATTCTTCTTCGAACCCCGGAAGGGTTAGTAGGAGACGGGTTTCATTTTTCAGGGAAAGCTTCTAATATCCCAACCTGCAGCATCTTCCTCACATCACGTGCCCAAAGGGTTGCCACGCAGATGTCGCCTACAATCAAGATTTCATGCATGTCTGAAGAGTTAGGCCAGATGCCCGCAGCTTCAGCACAAAAAACATTTGTCTCTTACATGCGCAGGAAGTCTAAAATTGAACGTCGCATGATTGACCGGAGAGAGACATAATCGGAGATCCCATGGAGACAGTCCGTATCAGACCCGTTGATAAGGGCATGCTGAAGCAGTTCAGAACAAAAGTCAGGGAGACTTGAAAAACAGCGTGCCCCCAAGCATGTAGATTGCAACGTATTTCAGATATGCTTCCAAAAGTAGGACCCCGTGGACTTGGACGAATACATCGGGCACTGGGTAGAGTGCAGTCCGTGTTCCGGTCGGTACCACCACTACTGTGCCAACTACAACCAGTCTCAGGCGGCTTACACTCGCGTTGACTGTGACAACGTGCCCAGCCTGCAGGATGAGGAGGAAACGGCGCTCTCAAGCGTCATGTGAAAGAACCCACGACCGTATATAAATATATCCACATATATGTACATACACATATGAATACGGTAGACGGCATCCGATTCGGATCAGCCTGTCACAGTGACCGAAGCCAAAGGACGCTCGCGCTTAGCCATCACTGCAATTGTGTGCCAGTGGGGCCTTCGTGTCCAGCCGGCCAATGCTGGTTAGCCACTTGATTGGCTACTAAGGAAAGGAAACTCTTAACTTTCGGAAACTAAACAGAGAGGCTGTGATGACGGGGCCTAAAATAAGAAGAAAGATTTCTGAAGTGTAATACAAGAAGCGTTGCAGTATAGGATGGCAGGTTAGTGCATCCCAGAGAAAAAAGGATGAAATGCAAAGTTCTCATTGGACCATGAAAAGCCAGGCAGACCATTCATCATACAATGCGCCAACAAAGCCGGAGAAAAGAATGGGTAGAAGACCACAGACACTCAAGTTTCTGAAAAGAAGAGCGGATTAATTGTCAATGACCACGATGTTGGCTGATGCAGTCATAAACACAAGTAGAATAAGTGTACCGATATGACCGAACTGAGCCTAGCGTGCTCGCCCCTCTTCGCCGACGGGGTACCATGAGTAGGTTGGTGACCTACTATCCCCAAACGGCCAGCGCATTCGCGGCCGCACACATCGCAACGCCATATAGTCACGTCACCGCGACCTATGGCACTGATGGTTCCTTTGCGTACCGCACGCTTCCGCTCGCGACCACGCAATAGTTGCTCGTTGAACGCTCGGACGCCCGCCCGAACCGTATTCCTCCAGGCCGTCCGGTTCAACGCCAAATCTTCCCAACATCTAA
>QNGE01004624.1:0-49656 GCA_008508345.1 Paragonimus westermani
CTCACATAGCGTGTGGGATAACCTAGTTAGAAGTAGCTTTCAGGTCCAGAAACATGGCAGTCACTGACTAAGTAAGGAAGTGCGGATTCTGTCGCAAGGTGAATATATGATTGGAACAAACGTGGTCAAGTTGTCTGTTTCCCTCTTATGTGGTTCTGTGTGATTCATAAGCCGCCGCACAATGGGACCCGTGAGTAGTTTGGACGCGGTAGAGACAAGGCTGGTATCCCCGTGGTTATCTCATGAAGTCCCATTGCCCTTTTCAAAATGAAAATCACTGTTGATAATCACCGATCATGAGACACAAGGCTTCAATCTGCTACGGGGAAATGTGGTCAGTTTAGACATCAATTTCTCGCCAATATCGTTGAAGTGTGCTAGAGAAATAAGGGACGGTCCTTCAGCTTTATTGTGTTCCGATGTGTCAAGCCCCAAAGCCATCTTGGTTTCCGAGAGACGATCGTTTGAAATGCTATCACTGACCATGTGACCTCCACCATTCAAAGGTGAATGGGTCGACCGACGTCAACTGAACTGTTCTTCAGAGTACCCAGTCCATCTGCCAAACTAACTTAACAGGTTGTAAATTTGTAAACCATGTAATCCATGTAGTCTCACTAGCACGATATCGACTGTCGGTGCAAACAAAACTCAAGGAAAACAGCAACCGGCTACTCCATAATGGACGTTTCTTTTCCGTCTCTTCGGCGGCTTCGATGAAGTAAGTCTCACTGTCCTTACGCAGCTTCTTCGTAGGTTTGCGTTTCAGTTCACGCGTCCGTCTTATCCGGAGTGTTGGGGCTCAGTGTCCGTTTGTTCACACTTTCTGACTGGTCATCAGATATCCAGTTCTGTCACATCTGAGGTATCTCTTTGGAATAGACCTCTTCTCAAAGGGTACGCATATGTACCGAATTTTCTCTCCGAATTTCCCCTGGACCACTCTACATATTAGGTTCTGACAATTTAACCCTTCAATGCCATTTGATATGCATTCTGTCCACCCTCGGTTCACGTTCCTCTAAGTAACTCGCGTTTGCAGACAGATTGGACAGCGGTGAAGCAAAGTGGTCACAAGCGATTATATTATCTGAGTCAAGATGGTTACTCCTAAATGAACGACAATCTAATGAATTGGTACCATCGGTAGGTGATAAGGATTTTGTCAGTTTGCATCCATGGTTGTATCACAAATGATGGTCACGATGCGTACCACTGTCATCCCTTGTGCTGCAATGCTAAATCGAAGCCTGTGGGATGCACATAAATGAAACAGTTGATCACATTTTACAGTGCGTCATCTCAGGACACCAGACATATCACCCAATTGTTTCTTCTGTGCAGTAAGACCACCAAGTTGTGCCTTCATGCCACCAGCGAGCAAACTGATGAAGTAGTATTCACCAATAGCAATAGAATACATACATCGCGAGATGTTAACATTTCGTTTACTCTCTTCAGTCACGAACGTAAAAAAATTGGAATATATAGGACATGCGGTTAGCAACACAATCACATACAAATGCTAAACGCATGTCCTATATATTCTAATATTTTATGTTTGTGACTGAAGAGAGTAAACAAAATGTTAACATCTCGCGATGTATGTATTCTATCGCTATTGGTGAACTGGATCAAGCGAACTCAGTGTTTTAAATTTCTCAAAAGAAGTAGTGTTCATTTTGTTTCTGAAGGTCAGAGGATGCTAAAGGAGGTGTTCGTGACAGCACATGGACTACCATTTATCGGATCAAGTGCAGGTATGGCAAATAGACAGTATCCTGCTGGTCTCTGTCCACAGATCACGAACGAAGTGCTAAACCTGACGGTAAACGAAAGACCATTTCTGGAATGCAATCCAGCAGGTTCACCTCAGTCTCATTGCACACTGCAACGCTCATTTCAACTTCACTGCAGGGGTCAATTCCATAGCCGCCAGCGACCCCGGAAGTGAGCAGCTCATCCATAGCCCTATCCAAGGGCGAAATCACTTAAGGGTCGGCGCTTGGATAGTAGAGACAAAGTTTGGAGGCACGGCAAGCATCAAACTACAAAATCCAGATGGTGCTCGCCAGGGTGGCTTGCTGACCTACACTCGGGAGCCCCTGACTCAGAAGTGTGATCTGGAGAGTGACGAGAACTCGGGTTTCCTTATTGGGCTGCAGCCAGAGATTGTGACTCAGGAGTCCGATTCACTTGTCTGCAAAATGTCTGAATAGCCCGATGGTGTACTGGTTACGGTGTCCACGCCCGATTCTGATCATTGATGCACGTAGTTTATTTACTTAAAACAGTTTTGGGCTTTCAGATGACATCCAATTTCTCTGAGCCGTGTTGGATAGAGTGTTGACTATCACGGTCGGCCACTGGGCCACAGGGATGTTATATTTTCGGGGATACGCCCATGTTCCCCTATTCCTCATTCGAAAGGCAGCAGTGAACCAGCCAATAAACTAGTTGTGCTGTAGGCTGGTGGAATCGTTCCTCGGTATATAAGCTCTTTTATGCGGTCGATCGTGGGACGTTGAAACTCGAGTATATATTTCTGGTTGACTACTAGTATGTAACCCGTCTGAATTTGCTGTAACTGGTAGATCCGAAATTCTGGTAAGTTTGGCATTCTGGAAAAATACAGGGCACAGGATTGGGTACCATATCAAGCTCACCAATGACAATGGACGACATACATCGCAAGATATCAACATTTCGATTAATCGATTCAGAAACGAACAATAAACGTTAGAATATATTGGAGAATCATATATGAATCGTACGTTGAGTGCAATCGTTGTTGAAAGTAAGGAGTCTCGCTCAGCCTTTTCCAAATCATGGAATACCGTAATGTACGGTCTCACATGTAATCTACCAGTTCACTTGCAGTTACGATAACGTCTGTATCGACAGAAAAAATCGGTACCCACTACAAGGAACGGCTGAACATATGCCTAAGTGGTTGATACACGCCAGGAGGCAACAGAACGACTGAGACGAAATCTGACCTCATCCAACATAAAGTACATCATGGAAACTGGTCACATTGTTGACCCGGCCAACTCGTTCTGAGATCTCTTACGTACTCAGATCCCCAAAGCGTTTGCTTTCTCCGAGGTAATATTGATCAATACGCACTGTCCGGCTTTGTGTGTGCATAAACTGTTGACTCACACAGTTTGTCTGCCCTGGAACTGACTACAGTCGTTGCATCATGTAAACCCAATCGTTGAATGATTCCCTTGTGTTGCTATCCGCATGTACTATGTATTCCAATGTTTTGCATTCGTGACTGAAAAGAGTAAACGAGATGTTAGCTTCTCGGGATGTTTTTCTTCTGCCGTCAATGGTGAACTGGATCAAGGGAACTTATTGTTTGAAATACCACATCAAGATAACAGGAGAGTTCAGCACATTGGGCCTACTCATTCTGAATGGACGGCTGCTGACTATGTCGCTGTTTAATGTTACTTCGGTTGTGGTGATGAGACAGGTGGTCTGCACATTTACAAGGAGACTACGCGCAGTAATATTCTGCAATACCCTCCCTTCATCAAATGTGTTCATTCGCCAATTTGGCGAATGGCATACGCCAACGTGTGTAACGCATTCTTTCGTTATTCAACCACTGATCGCATCGGTCAGTCACTCAGAACTTGTACGGCTACCTAGGTGGCTAAGCTTATTTATAGCCTGACTGACATCCATCTATGTTCGTTCACTTGTATTAAGTGGCTCCTAATTTTTGTCGCCCAACGTTGCCGATCCGTTCCTTTCTTGCCGCTCCCTTCTTCGCTATTTTACGTTACATTTTGTTGTCTTGAAGGTGTAGCGACAGCACAGAGCTGCCAGGTTAAGTGGTTTCATGCACGAACGACGCTCACGGAGTTGGTTCAATTTAGGAGCCCTTTAACACTCCGCTGTTGACTCAGTACCGTTGATCTGGAGAATGAAGCAGTGGTTAGGTGAGCCGATGAATCTGGGATTCATCTGTACCATAGTTATGAGGTCTCTATACAGGATAAGCGGCCAACTTGACCGGGTTGTCTGAAGATGATTAGAACACAATGATCAGTGGGTTTGTCTTGGTTGAAGTTACTTCTCCATACGGAAGATGTAAAGTGGTTTTTGACACTTCCGCTGTTGAGTGCAGTTGTTCTTAGCTATCGTAATCTACAGCGCGTTGTGGTCGATTCACCACTCGAAGATACCGCTAACGGGGCAAATTCACCGGAATCCTCTTGTATATAACAGTCCACAATGTTCAAAAGTTTGGTTATTTACTGGGTTTCACGTTTTGCTTGTCATTTGATGGGACAACTTCCGCGTTTGTAGTTCCGAGTCAGGCAGATTCCAGTGCACGCTAGCCTTTATATTCCTATTGAGGTTCAAAACCTTTCAACCTATATATACACTGATGGTGTTATCTCGATTGATGGTAGAAAGTTTACAGTTTAAAACTGGTTGTCAGACTCGCTGAAAAACCGAAATTGTAATCCAACAACCCGAGCTGAAAAACCCATGGATATTCTCGACTGCTGGCGGTAGTTTTTCAGGACCCTCAGAATGTTGTAGCTGACTGTCGCTGTTAACTTAGTTGAGTAACGAGCTCACCGAAGATCACAGCTTGCGTTTATACTGGGGAGCTGTGCTACATATAATCACGTTGTGACAGTACTACCTAGCACTGCTTTATATGGTAACGGTGTTCATATGCCAACTCACTAGCTCAAAGTGGGCTACTATTTTGGCACACAATACTGGTACTTGCTTTTGCGAAGGTGCTATGTCTGACATTAAATGTAGTGGTTGTTTGACATGACATGTTTGCTTTAAAGTGGGGACCATCGATCACCCAACAACTAGATGAACGGTTAAGCCTAGACACAGAATTATGAACCCCGTGTTGCTTGCAACCATCCAGCTTGTTCGTAAATATTCTTTATCACTGGTGATCCAATTGCCTATATGCCCTAGTCTGTCAGACGAACACTTTTAAGGTGGCTCAGTCAAAGTACCGACTTGACAGATGTAACTGATGCGTATTCAGGTTCCCGACTTGGTGGAATGCCGTTTTCTAACCCATTGTTCCCAGTGTCATTCTAGGGTAGCGTCGTGACATTTCGTCCTTTATGGTAATAAGGGAAATGTTTGACTCAACTTCATCTGTTCTATCTTATGCAATACGTTCAGTCACCCGCCTCCTTTCCTTTGATACCATGAATTCAGCATTTGTAGGTAAACAGTTCTATGTGTATGTATAACGGTGGCTTACTCATACCGTGCAAAAGAGAGTGAATGCGATCAGCAGTCTTACACAACTGATCAGCCAGTAAAACAGAACGACGCTTTAGTCTTTGACTGCTGACACTGGTACGCCTCCGTAATCGGAACATTAGGGTTGACAACCGATAACACAGTTGACTGTAGGCTTAGGATGTACATTGGTGCAGATGCACATGGTATTCAGTTTTCAACGCAGTCATGGCTTGGGTTAAAGTGGTTTGTGTCAGAAACCACTGTTTGGCCGAACGACTCAGTACGCCCCAGCGCGAAATGAACAACAAGTGGTTATCGGAGGAACCACGCAAATCAGCACGACAAAAGAAGTTTCACCAATTCTGACATTAGTTTTCGTGAAGCTAATGACGAACAGAATAAAGCGCATCTGATGTGAACACGCCTAGTGGATGTTTAAACGTTTCCGTGTACATTGAACATCACTCACAGTTGTTTGTAGCCGTTGCACTTCCATGGACTTTTCAGGCAGTCTTTTGTGAAGTGACTCAATAGACTCGAGTTCCACTCATGTTAGAACCCATCGGTAAAACATGTCCCTGTCCCCACTACTCACCAGTAAACTATAACATCGTCCAACAGGCTAATGAGATCGGAGATTTCGAGCTGCCTAAGGAGTCCTAACCACAGTATTATTGAGTGTAGTTAACACGAAAATGGCTTTCTCCCATCAGGATGATCACGCAACCTGATCGCTTCCCGTTAGCGACAGTTGTCGAACTTTCAGATGTGACAATCTGGACGTGCTTAATTTGAGGTCAATAGCATAGTGGCCAACACAGCTGCCTGCGTGCGCCAGAGTTCTTTTCGCGGTCGTGGCAAGGATGTGCGCTACTGACGAGCCCTAAAAAGGGAGAAACGCGAGTGTGGTGCTCCGTTTCAAAAGAGCTTGATTGAGAAGTCTATTGGAACGCAACAGCTGCAACCAATTACGAAAGATATTCAGTTTATGTTGTAATCCAAACCCCTTTCACCTAACCAATAATTAAAGGTTCTTATGGAACAACATGTCATAATGCGGCGTATTTGGATTGTTTTAAGGACATTTTTAGTCGGCGCTTGAGGTTGCGTTGTCCAAGATACGAGCAATTTCCATCTCTTTTCCAATCAACTTCTTCCTCCAAAACGGCGATTTCCTGCACCATGCATGCAGAAGCCATATGCATAGGATTTCTCAGGGTCAAGCACAGATTGCCATCGTTCTAGTGTTCCAAGGCTACCTTGTGTTCGGTTCTCCTCTTTCTTCTTCAATATTCCTTTGTTCGCGTTACGTATTTTGTATCAAGCGAACGACTCAGGATGGCCGTACCAAGAGTAGTAAAACTACTAAAACCCTGATTGTGGTTGTAGCGACAATTTAAGTGTAACTGCCGTAATCGTTATCCATAGTGTTAAGCCGGTAGCCAACTTTGATGCTCATCCGCCGTAGAATCATGTGGAAAGACAAGAAAACATGTCCCAGCGTTAAAAATGAGGGAAAAGTAGCTCGGTGCATAAAGACCTTATAAGTGAGTTTGAACATTCGACTTTGGGGTCTCTGTACATTTCATGCGGACCCTTTAGCCTCTGATGAGAGTTTGACGGCATCCGCGATGTTTACCGTGGTTTCCATTGCCTCCCTTCAGCAACTGCATTCGTTTCCCCAGACAACTGAGACAAATAACGTTGGCATTCACGCCGCAGAATCTGATTTGCTGCCTCTGAATTGGAAATCTCTAGCCCCCGACCATGTAAGTCACCATGACACCGACTCTGGAAGACGAACGTCAGCAGCCATGCCCAACACGCTGCCTTCATTTTTCCTTGTCAATTCATAGTTTGCATACCTCAAGCCCAGTTACAGTCACTTGCGGTATCGGCAGAGAATGTTTGGCGAGGGGAATAACCGGCATCCTTATTACAACGTCTAATTACTTCGCCCTAAGCATCTTTAAATTTTGCGCGAATGTACTAGCTTGATTATCACGTGTCTCGTTCACGCTTTACGCTTTCGTAGCAATGCTTCCTGCCAGGCTGATGTTTGGCAGTCCACTTGGTCCACTCTTAATGGATATCATCACGGCCACATTGGAAACGTAAATTTCACTGAGGCTGAAAGTATGACCCTGTACAGCGAA
This sequence comes from Paragonimus westermani, assembly GCA_008508345.1. Classification (NCBI taxonomy): domain Eukaryota; kingdom Metazoa; phylum Platyhelminthes; class Trematoda; order Plagiorchiida; family Troglotrematidae; genus Paragonimus; species Paragonimus westermani. Next base: position 7,407 of record QNGE01004624.1, read on the forward strand.
CGTCTTTATCAGGTTGTTTAGTTAAAAATGAACAAGTCGAAGCTGACAGTTTAAATAATTAGGGGAACCATTCGCATGCGTACACATACAAAATGGTACGAGTTACCAACTGCTCTTCTTGAGACCCAATATGGATAAGTGATGTTTTGTTGCGATTCAGCGTGTACTCTACTGAATACGTACGCAACTCAGCATATATATATATAGCTTTACTTCACGTGTTTGCACAGATAGAAACTGGCATGCATTATATTTTTTCAGACAAAGTGAATTTACACTTACACCATAATTGCACTTTTTACCTTGACAAGAGCAATCCAAGTGGCTTCCTATGGGATAACATGCGTCCGCTCATTGAACGGATTTCGGAGTCTTCTGTTGCTAGTACTTGCTACGAAGCTAGTTGACTTGTCAAGAACTCTGTAGATCTTCACACTTCTGTCCGACCAGCTGGTGGTACATTCGAGCAGGTCAGACGAACTTCATTAGCTCACATGTAAAGTTCATACTAAAACATAAGACCACGAACGCGTACACTCATTTGCTCGGCCGATGTGTATCCAAACACTTTGGGCAGGAATACACTGTCGTTCGTCTTGGTGGCACGTCCCCCATAGCGCCTACATACTGTCCGAATAGTCCATCGTCCTGACTTTGAGGCTTACCATCTGGTCGCCGAGTGTACACCTTGTACCGCTGACAAACCAGGCTACGTATTTTAAGAAACTCCTCCACACTTTGAGGTTCCTTGTCTCCTCTGCATTTGCTGACGAATTATCTCCCACCGACGCAACGTCGCCTCCAGAACTATTGGTTCGGCGCGCCGGCATTCCGCACACTTTGTGAACTCACTGTCATCTATCCGTTTCGTCTCGCCGTCCCCCTTGATCATGTGTACTGTACTCCGTGTTGAAATGACCAAAGACAGACCTTTCCATTTACGCACCTAGCACCCGTATTCTGATGACCTCCATATTTCAAACTCTTTCCTAGATCGAACAGTTTGGCTTTGCCGAGCCGTTGAGCTGCGGATTGATCATTCGTGTGTGACTGTGACGTCTCCAAATTTCGTCTGGTACTTCCTCTTTCGGCAAGCAGTTCTCCCATGACATCGCTAAACTATGACCGTATTCCAGTGTCCTGATCCACCGGAAATTGATGGGTTTTACCGTAAATCAGTTGAATCAGAGATTCCTCCGTGCTCGCCTGCACAGACGCACGGTTGGCCGAAAAGACAATTGGAAACGCAGACTCCGAGTCGTCCCCTTTGGCAAGCAACAATCCCTTGGCCGCTTGGTCATTACTTTCAGGAAGCCTATTCGTTTGCGGCTGACATAACGTCGTTCGGATGCGCTTGATTCCCAGCTGTTGCATGCGTGTTCGAAACTCTTCACTCTCAAAGCGTAGTCTTTGATCCGCCAGGATTGCCTTTTGTACACCGTAGTTCGCTGCGACGCGTTTCAGCACCATCTCTCCCACCGCAAATGCTTTCTCATCTCATGTTATGGAATGTGGGATCCGTCCAAATTCGGAAGAAAATTGCACGCATTCTACTAAATATATGGTCGATCATTCATGTCTAATTGTTTTGGAGTGTAACCATTGCATGCCTGCAAATAATGACAGCGATATTTTCTCAGAGTTTCCNAGTCTATCTGAATGCGAACGCTGCGATCAAATGTGAGTGATGGTCAACTTGAAAACTCTATAGAGCTCGAACTATTTCAATAAATGCACTTTTTCATTGACAAGACCTATCTGAATGGCTTTCTAGGGGATAACATACGCCCGCTCATTGAACGGATTTCAGAGTCTTCTGTTGGTAGTAATTGCTACGAAGCCAGTTGAATTGTCAAGAAGTCTGCAGATCTTCACACTTCTGTTCGACCAACTGGAGTTACATTCGAGCAAGTCAGAGGAACTTCATGGGCTTACATTTCAGTGTGAAACAGTGGTGAGTAGCAACGAAAAATCAAAGTAACAAATCGCTTATGAAGTCAAGTCCAACGACGGCCGCACAACCACCAAGTGGCAACGCACCATCCACTGGGAGAAAATCCACTTCCTCGTCCGCATAACATTACGACATTTTGCGATAAACAAATGCTCACACCAACACTTTCCATGCACTGTTGCTTCACACAACACGTGCTGTCACTATGCACAAATACCATTACGGTCCGCTGTTTCGTGTGCATATGAATAAATGTGTGTGACGTTGATTCTGGCTTAATTAAAAAAATTGTTATTCTCATATTTGCCTTCATAGTTTCGGATTACCATGTACATGCACCATTATCGTGACCGCAAAATACGCTTGGCTCGCAAAGACGTTTATCAAACGATACTCTGTACAGTTCATACTAAAACATAGGACCACGAACGCGTACACTCGTTTGCACGGCTGACGTGTATTTAAACACATTGAGCAGGAATACGCAGTTGTTCGTCTTGGTCGCACGTCCCCCATAGCGCATACACACTATCCCAATAGTCTATCGTCGTGACGTTGAGGGTTGCCCTTTGCTCGCCGAATGTAGACCCTGTACCGCTGACAAACCAGGCTGCGTATTTTAAGGAACTCCTCCCCACTCTGAGGTTCCTTGGCTCCCCTGCATTTGCTGACGAATTCTCTCCCACCGACGCAGTGTCGCCTCCAGGACTATTGGTTCGGCGCGCCGGCATTTCGCGCACTTTGTGAACTCACTGTCATCTATCCTTTCGTCTTGCCGTCCTTCTTGATCATGTATACTGTACTCCGTGTTGAAATGACCAAAGACAGACCTTTCCATTTACGCACCTAGCACCCGTGTTCTGATGACTTCCATATTTCACACTCTTTCCCAGATCGGACACTTTGGCTTTGCCGAGCCGTTGAGCTGCGGATTGATCATTCGTGTGTGACTGTGACGTTTCCAAATTTCGTCTGGTTCTTCCTCTTTCGGTAACCAGTTCTCCAATGGCATCGCTACACTATGGCCGTAATCCACTAACCTGATCCACCGGAAATCAACGGGTTTTACCATACGTCAGTTGAAACAAAGATTCCTCCGTGCTCGCCTGCACAGACGCACGGTCGGCCAATAACACAAGTGGGAACGCAGACTCCGACTCGTCCCCTTTGGCAAGCAACAATCCCTTGACCGCTTGGTCGTTACCTTCAGGGAGCCCATTCGTTTGCGGCTGGCATAGCGTCGTTCGGATGCGCTTGATTTCCAGTTGTTGCATGCGTGTTCGAAACTCCTCACCCTCAAAGCACGGTTTTTGATCCGTCAGGGTTTTCTTTTGTACACCGTGGTTCGCTGCGACGTGCTTCAGCACCATGTCTCCCACCGCGAATGCTCTCTCATCTCATGTTATGAAGTGTGGGTTCCGTCCAAATTTGGAAGAAAATTGCAAGCATTCTACAAAATATATGATCGATCATTCATGTCTAATTGTTTTGGAGTGTAACCATTGCATGCCTGCAAATAATGACAACGATATTTCCGGAGAGTTTCCGTGAATTTCATGCGTTGAAGTACTGCGCCGTATAAAACCTGCAGATATAATCCTGTTATCCAACTGAACACGAATCGTATCAATAGAAACATCAGAGATTGTATTAGAAGGATTGTCCACCAACTGCACCCGGACTTGGAATAATGGGGAAGCGAAGGTCACGCACGACGGAATAGACGGGACACATTTCCGAAGGATCGAAATGGAGAGTTTATGAAAGTGGGAGTGCTACAACCAGTGACAAATGGTGCTCAGTTTATATGGGCCAAACCATCCCACTAGTCAACAGTGGTAAGAATATCAGTTGGTTAAATGTTCGGCTAATTTGTTCGATTCTGTACATAATATCTATTGTGAAGTGAACGTGTAGCGTCGTGTACACTATTTTCTACTTCACGATTTTTTTATTGTTATTCATGCCTTTTCATCTTCTTCAACTTCGCATGTACACATGATGTTTGAAAGAGGTTAATCGATCCACAGAGTAATCAACAATTTTCGAATTACACTTCCGAGCTCGCGAGTTTTGCTTGCTGTTCATGTTCAGGGTCGGTGGCGTACAAATCATTGGAAGAGTTAGAATTCAGCGGAATCAACCATTTAGTTCGGCAAATTTATTTATCTGTCGTTGGCATTATCTCGGTCGTGACATCGAGACTATCTGGAAGACACACGACAAGTAGTATCAGTTGAGAATCCTCGTTTGGTGTAGTAGAACACTAAACCAACGTGCCTCCACGAATTATTGTGAGTTGTTTGTTTTCCTTTTCATCAGATTCCGAATTTCTATTCACACCTGAATTTCCATATACTGTTTTGATCCACTACAAACGATGAAATCCTAAGCGTCTTACATAATTTTTGCCTCGCTGAATGTTGGTTACATATTTCTTCTCATCTGAATTCTACGTTCTAAATAACATTTCATACTTCTTTCAAGCTGCACACTATTTGAATAAGAATGAGAAGCACTCGTAGATGAACAGCTCATTCATCACCGACACGATGTACTAACCAGTTTGAGATTCGTGTAGCCAACTATACGGACCATTGACATACTGCTTCGCTTTATTCAGTTTCCCAGCTATCTTTTGAATTTAGCTGACCACTCAAATTCTGTTGTTTTGGTGAAGAGTTATAGGAAGAATTGCTTTTCACAGTTCACTTCCTCAGCTCAGTTGCAAGTTTCGCATGGTCCGGTGCCAAGTCACCAAAGGTATCCCGCACAGTGTATCACTCGAGTGCGTTTTGCCACATCTCATCAGGCACAGGCTACAATCTGCGGGTGTGTGTAATACAATTCAGCAGAAATTACGAAACCCAACTACAAACTCAACAACGAAGCACAGACGCACACTGGACTGTGTCGGTCCTCAGGACTATCTGGTATTGATGAACAGGTGTTTCTGTGTGCACATGCGTTGCATCCATTCGTTAATTATTACCCTCGATGCAAAGCGGAGGAGCCTAGGAAAATTTTCGTAATGTACGCGAAAAAACTGAGGTCGACATGTCAACATATGTTGTGTGATGGATGGCGCTGGTTCTTTGAGACAAGTTACATTCTGACTTGAGACAGACGAGCCAAGTTTCTGAGTATCACGTCCAGCTCCATAGCACCCCTCAATTGTTACGTTGAAGTCTGTTGTGAACGGCGAGTAAATCAATGAATAAAGTTTGTTTGCAGATTCATCGTCTTCTTCCTGCGACTTCCGATTCACAGTAGCATAAGTTTGGGGAAACTCTGGGCGTGCGAATTCAGGATCTAGCACTATAAAGCACGACAATATGCTACGTCAGTAAAATTAACGAAAGCTTCACGGTGATCAATTAAGTGGAACTAATATTAGTCTGAGTTGTTTGGGTGACCATCAAAATGCAGAGTGAACATGTAAACTTTTGGCCTGTTATACAAGTTCTCCGAATTCAACTAAAAGTGGAATATCTCAGTAAACATTGGAGAAGACGACAATGTACCACTTCGGCGAAATCAGAGATCAAGAACCACCGATACAAACGTTCACTAGGTTATCATCAAGACTGTCGATATACCGATAGTCAGTTCATAGGCGGAATAATATCAGACAGCAATAAGAATTCATGGGTTCTGTGCTACGACCATATCCAACTTTCTTAGGACAAATAGTGAATGTAATCGGAAAATCATTCACAATCAATCACGCTGACTATAGCATTGCTAATAGAGTATAAACCGACCGTCCGTAATTTTTCACGCAACACGCCTGCACACCCACACACTGCAAATGATCGGCCATTTTGAAGCCGCGCTTGCGAGATAATGGCCATATACTGTGGCCAAACAAAATTGGCCAGCAATACATGTTTTAATTATGTAATCTACGTCCTCCGCACTTTTCGTTTCCAAAAAGTTACAAACAGTGAAGCCGGAATTGCTCCACCAGTGAAATTGTTAAATGTCTTACGCAAAAGGCTCAAAAGACGTTCGACCATATTGGTGTGCTACTAGAGTGATTTCGGACCATGTGCATAGCGGAACGGTTATGGACTATCTCAAACAAAGGACTGTGTATGTTATGTCTCGAAGCCAACCACACTTCGAAAGTTCTGGCTCCGTCGAATATACGCCCGAACTGGTATTCTCCGAACCAAACGGTTGTGGTCTCACAATGTTCGTTGATAAGGAAGCGCAAGAGCCAATGAAATCATCCATACCTAAACGCAGCCTTCATTATGGGATTAACTTGCCATAGAAATTCTGTTGCCCGGCATTCGCCAACAACTATCCAGTCACTTCAGCGAAAGTTCGGAGGCGAAATTGGGACAATTGGGAACCGTACGACGAAAGATTTCAGTTGAAGCCTCAAACGTCCAGCGAGTACGCTAAGGAGGTTATCCCTTTTCTGAAAGTGGCTTCGTACTGCTATATGTTGCGAAATATCCCATTTTTTGGCAGCACGACAGAGTCGACAGAAGTGACAAGAAACAACGAGATCTGAAGATGCGGTACCTTGCTTAGTGACCAATATGTGCACCTTAAGAGGTCGGTGGTTATAGAGCAGAGTAGAAGTAATGAAAATAGGGCACGGAGGACGGGCGACGGAAGCATATGTACGGACGAAGAAAGGAGGATTCAGAAGAGATGTTTAGCAGATTGTTTCCAGAAGAAACGCTGAACGAAGAGAACACCGGCGCCACCGCCATCGTCATATTTAAATTCATTCTACTTATACATTCACAGTAGTATGGTTCTACCTTCTAATTTCAAGTGGTTCGTCGGTTTGTATTTTCCATTCTCACTCCCGATTGTTGGTACGATAAATTTGTTTCATTTCCGTAAACTTTATTTCGGCCTAAATAACTGAACTGGGTTTGACTTCACCAATCATACTCCGATTTCAACCGCAGTGTATGTTAATCCCGGACGACCAGTGGTTGTTCGAGCAACGCTNGAATGCAGAGGGATGAATATTTAGGGGAATTGGGTTGGGTCGGATTTTCACATGATTGTAGTTCAAAAACTCGATACAGTCGTTCTCCACCCGGTTGGTTGTATAGGTACCAAAGAGGACGGTCCTTATTAGCAAATGAGAAACCCAGACAGATTTACAGACCAGCCATGTCTTACACAGATACTCGAAAGCTTTCTGGTTTACAGACTTGGTAGCCTGCAGTAGCCTGTAAACTTGCGAAACGTTCCCCGCGTATAACGTGTTACGTGTCCACGGGTGTAGGAGGCTTCTTTGGTACGTGTACGCCGGGATACATCATTCATCAAGTGAGAGTGTCAAAATACTGTGGCACACCTAGGGTAAACTTTACGGGTTGCTCGCCGCTGTGCAAGCGGACGACCAACGACGAACGTGTGTACTGTTGGCGTGCACGTCAACATTTTCAAGGCACGTTCTAAAACGATTCGGTAACTCATCGTCGTTTCTTTGGTCATCGGTGCGTAAAACAACGTCACACCTTACGTCCACCAGCATGGCGCGCGACAGTATGGGGTCGCCGTAGTTTAACTAGTGAGTGGCGTCCGCTAAAATGCAACGGCAAATTTGGGACAATGTTGAGAGGAACTTCTGAGAACGAAGAATGAGTACCACAAAAACTATTCCCTTAACAGCAAGCAGTATTTTCCCACTGCCTTCACTAGATCGCCCAATTTAATGTGGTCGTTCCGAGAATTAGCCTCACCGTGCTTCTTCTGTAGATTCCGTAAATCATCCAAATACATCTTAATCCCAAACTTAATATTGACCTACCGCTTCATTTCACGAGTACTTTTGAAGTTCCTCATCATCTCCATTACATGCCGCACATCTACCACCGCCAGACGCCTATTTCTCGGATATATGCTAGACCGTCCAACCTAAATGTCGTGTGAGTGTTCCAGTTCAGCATTCTCGATGTGATAAAAGCCACCACGTCATTGAACTATCCAGGTTGATTTGCAGTCGTAATCGCAAAGTCTAAAATATAATGCCGAACAAACTGTTAAATATATTGTAACATGCAGGCCAGCCGACTCTACTCTGGATGTCCGTGACTTCGCGGACTAACCTTCAGGCAACGTGGACGCACCAGGGGACAACGCTCTTCCGAAGTAGGGGTTCGAACAACAGTTCCTAAAAGAGAAACGATATGAACAAACATGAGCCGAAGGTCCAAAAAGCCATGCACACGACTTACACAAACGAAAGCTAAAACGGCGCCGACAACACAGCAGCACGCCCCGTCACACAATTCAAATTCATTCCGTGCGCGCTCGCTGGTTTCGGTTGCGCGTTACAATATCACCGTTTGACGGTTGCCGTCTGACGTGTACAGTGTACACACTTACACGCAACATTTCTGTACGAGCAGCCGACGACAAACCCCTTCTGTGTTTCTTGTCACTTGCTGCAGTTTTCGAACTATCGATGAATAATCTAATGCATGCTTCCAGTTGAAGTATGTTCAGGTCCTTCAGGTACTCCCGGAAGTTCTGGTGCTTCTCCTTGAACACGCTCCAGAACAAGTCCTCGTTGTTCACCGCCATGCTGATTCACCGTACAAAGGTGATTCACGTAGAACAGACCATTTAAACACTAACTAGATGCGATGAAGTTAGGTCCCGTGAAATGCGCAGTTTCCATTAATTTGATTTGGGGGGTTTTCACTTGTACCATTTCACTGAAACGAACAATCAAAAGGTAGGTCGGCCAGCAACCAGATGGCAAGATCTTTCTTTGTATCCACTTTCGTGATGTCTACTGCTGCTGAATGCATTATAGATCACGAAGGGATTGCCAGAATGCTCACCGAGTGATGAATGCAGGCTCACTATGGAGTGTGCGAAACAACAGCCGCCTGGAAACCGCGTCAGAGAGCATCCGCCTCACAATGAACGCATTTGCATTCCAGATTCTACGTTGTTAGCTCGCAAAGTTGCGCTGCTGGATGGTCGTTGGTGTGAATAATAGGAAGAGGAGAACTCAGCACTGAATCTCGAGAAACTTCCGCGGAAATCGGAGAAGGTGCGGAGAGGTCTGGTCAAGCCTTTACTCTAAAAATTCCGTCATCAAGAAAAATGGCAGTGCAGCGAAGACCCCCTTCTTGGGTACTAGAAACTTTTAGCTTACTTCTGAGAGGATGATGTGAAACACGGTTGAATTCTTCAGAGAACTCGAAGAAAATAACATCTGAGAGGGGACAGATTTATTAGGGATCCGCCGGGCTACCATGAAACCGGGCATATTCGTTATGGTTGACTGGTCAGAACGAAAGGTATACAGCCTAGAACTGAAGATTGTTTCTGAGGAAGTGTTTAGGGATGGTCCGTTTTAGCAAGCGTTCCATAATCTTTCATGAAATTTTGATAATGCTGATCGGCCCACGGCTAGCAGAAAAATGTTGGTCTGTCGCCCTAGCAATTGATGTGTCTGTGGCTTCTTTCCATACACTAGGGAGAACTTCGATCTGGTGTGCTTGTTTGGACAACTTGTCAAGAGGTACTGACAGACTAGCTCCAGTTTCTCTGTAGATCCTTTCCGGCTCGGACGTCCAGTAGTTCTTTGAGGTACATTCAGACTACTGGTAACTCCTACCGATAGGCTGCAGCTAGAATAGTCCGTGATGCAGACGACGTCTATAAATTCCCAGCCCACTGAGCAACCGATTTGGATCCGAAAGAAAGGACGATTGTAAAGGCGTGTTTATTTTTAACAAAGCGCCAAAGCACATGAATATTATAAAGCAAAAGTAGGAAAATGACAGGAAACCTAGGTATTGGATCAACCAAATATACAAGACTAAAAGTTAACGGTCCAAGTGAATGCAAACAAATGCAACAGTCCCGTAATGAGATCGGGCGCAAATGAGACCAGGGTATCCATAAAGGAAGGTCCATTTGTGGAAAGTAAGTAAGGTAGAGCCACGCGGGAACAAGCCCCCACAAGCAAATGATGTATAAGCTTGGCAATGTGTCAAGATTAGCTTTCGTGGAATTAAAGGTTTGTCGCGAGCGTAATTCGAATAATTCCCCGTCTTCGCAAGGAAGGCCCGCAATCTCCACCAAGAAGATATCGGTTGTAAGAAGAAGGAGCAAAGAGAAGAGAATATATGAATGTAGCGGACACAAATAGCGAGCACAAAACAATGCTCAAACACTCAACAAAGGCATCCACTTCAACAGATATTACAGTGGACCCTATCTGGGCCCACTGCATCACATGACTCACTGTTGAATAAGTAGGTTCCAACATTTAGTGGGGAAAAGTTGGCATCAATGAGTGGCTACCGGAGGCTCCGTAGAGGTACAAAAACTAAAAATTGGGTGGTGGAACCCTGTATACCATCGAGTGGTGATGCTTGATTATCATAACAACCACTCGCAGTTAAATAAAATGCCCCGGTCGGCCAATCGCACAGATAAATCCAAAGGCCTATTTCTTCTCAATTCAAATGTACATTCAAAGTAAAACAATCTTACTCGCACAAGCTCTCAGAAGTACTTTCCTTGAACAAGCAAAGGGTGTTTCCGGATTTCCAGCCCGCATCTATTTGGAACAACGCGGAAGGCGTTCATGCAGTCTTAGTTGCATGTGAACTTGTGCGTCGCGAATACGTAGGAGCGGTTGCACGGCAGAAGTATTCCACGCGACGGAGGTGATCAATGAGAGACGGTATAAAACATGTGCGGCACAAAACCCTACGCTTTTGATTCGTTTGCCGATCCACACCCACAGAACCACAGTCAAAGAGGGATGAATTGATATACCTTCACGAGCCGCTGAAGTCAACGTGACTGAAGTTTCCAAACGACCTTCCAACAGGCTGGTGCGACCGGCAACAGATAGGATCGTAAGTCAGTAATGAGTCATCGCTTTGTTCAAACGACTGTTCGTTAAACACCCTGTTCACTGAGAGACTGTCATTTGTAGTAGCTGGGTCAAGTACAAAAGGGAGTCTAACAGGAACGCACCCGCGTCAGGGCGCTCACGTGCCTCATACACAATTTCCACCTTATCAGCACCTACGAGGACACAGTGAGTCAATTTTCTCGCCCCGGAAGGGAAACCCACGGTCGACGTAGTTTGAGTGTGCTGAGACCGCCCATAGTGGACAGCTGGGGAAAACGTCAAATTCGGGAATTTCTCCACATTCAAATAAGAGAACGATCACCCGAAGCGTTACCCGAAGTACCGCCCTTGGCAGTTTATTGGCCACTCACTGATAACCGTAGGTAAGGAGCTTCACAATTATTGGAGGACTGAAGGTTCGCGATAACCGTACGCGTCAGCAGGTTCCAATCAATGGAGGTAGTACAACCTCCACTGATCCTTTGGGGAGTGGCTGAAGCAATACATGAAGTGCCCAAAATCATTAGGCTTAAGTTCACTTCTATCTGCTGAAATCTAGATCTCCGTAAAGGCAAAAATGCGAAAAGTTGCAGCATCAGTCAACTGACTGACATCTAGGGGCTTAGCAAATAAGCCCACACAGTTTGAACATATGCACTTGAAAACCAGTTCTTTAGTGAACAGTGTGAAGTGAAAGATATGAGTGCGCAAAAAAGGGCTGCAGAACTGAACAACAATAACTGAGGGAGCGGACACGCAAGACAGACTCGGAGACATCGCCCTTCCCTAAGGGGTAGCTTTAACCAGCCCATTGGAATTGGACATACACTATATCAGGACTTGTACTTAAGTGGCTACCTTCGCAAGGTCAGCGATCAGCTTCTGATCTTCCGCGACTTACACCGTCATTGCCAAATCCTTCTTCGGAAGTTTTTGAGGCGGTTCGCCATTTTCCACACTCGGAAGGCAGAAGCAAGATATAACCGCATAAAACTTGGGTTTGCAAGGGCAACAAATTGAAAGAACCAACAGGGTCTGTGCTTTCCGAAGTGAAAGAGCAGTGCTGGCTTGAACTCTGACGACTCCGTGGTGATTTATTCCCTATATGATTTTTCTTTATCTCGGAGCATACCGAGCTGTCCTTCATCTAATCGGCCGGTGACAGTCGACGGGATCATAGGAAGAAGCTGTACAGGCCCTGTTACTGAACTTTCGTCGGATAGCAATTGTTTCCTTACGCAGCCACCAGTCACTGGAACGAATTTCAACCTGAGATTGTTAGTCGTTTCACTGAAGATCGTTTTGAAAATTACTAGATTCTCATTCAATTGAGGACTTATCAGATCCGTGATAATATCCTCTCTTCTTTTGCAGTGACGAGGCCTTTGGCTATATTCCGCACGGTCTTCTGTAAAGCAAGCTGAAGGCCTACGGTATTGTAGGTGACGTTCTTCGTTGACACACCTTCTCTCTTGGTAGTAGAACCCTTAGACTAGAAACAGGGTAAGACATTATTTTCTCCTCCTCCAAGTGTCACTGCCATGTTCCCTGTCGTTTCCTCTTCACACCAACACCATTCGGACAAAACTTCCACCAGCGTCCCTCTTCACTCGGCGACCTAAAAGTCCGAAGTTCCATCGATCCCACCAAAGCGTTGGTCAGACGATTGGAGCCTCACACTAAACGATAGTAATTGCGCTGACATATCACTTATTGGGATTCCAGTAATACTTACGTGATACGGAACGCGTCTGACAAAGAAGATATCATGAGAATCTATCTAATGAAAGATCTCGGCATCAGGCTGCTGCCTTATTTATCTTTCGCGTATCACCATCAGATGATGACAAAAAGGGTCTGTTGTTCGTAGGATGATTAGAAGCACTTTCTTTCGCATAGAAAATGAGCCGGTTATTCGATTTTTAGGGTTCGTGTGAAAAAGTTCTGAGTGTGAAAATCACGTGATGTATACTGGCCCGAAGAAAGATACGCTGGCTGCTGACTGTACCCAGCGCGGTGTTATTAAACTAGTCACGAGTCCTGGAAATGTGACTTACGAGTCTCAACTTGAAATTCTGTATGTATGTCCAATTGAATTTTGACGACTGCGCGGTGATTTAAACCTCACATAATTCTTTCTTATAGTACGCATCGCGGAAGAGTTCTCCATCACAGTTAATGAGGACGGCTGGCAACGGCGTCACGGGGAGCTCTTCAACATTCGTTCTCGGAACTTCATTAGGCAGCGAACACTTATTTCGCAGGATTATCAACCATCAAAAGAACCTACCTTCTGAGGTCATTGGCGGCGCCTTTGGAGATTGTTCTAAAGAACTGCTTGATTCTCACGGAGCCAAAATTCACAACGCAGTTTACCTTGCCGTGTTCTCATCGTTCGCTGTATTCCCCAAGTGAGGAGCCACAACTCTCCTTTGATGATTGCCCTCCAGAACAACAGTGTAACGATTTACGTCTGATCGTTGAGTTACGCGTAGCCCAAAAACGGATCCCCGATATGTGAACAAGATTGGATCCAACAATTTCTACGGTGCTATTAAGAAAATGCATCAATAATTACAAAAGGCAAACATCAATCGTTCGCGACGATAGCCTCGTCCAGCAAAATCAACAGCTTCTCAACAGGACCAACAAGGTCGAAGGTGAACCGACAAGCCAGCATACCAGGACAAGAATGGCCACTCGCGCGGTGGACATTTAGTGACACATTAGTTTAATAAAACGAAATGGGGTGGGTAAGGTAGTGGGAACAAGTGTCAGGTTAGTGGGAAAAATGGGGGAAGCAAGCGATGGAAACGAATCTTCTTAGTTCGTGGACCAACAAATTTACAAACAGAATGTCGTTTGATATTGAACAGGTAGAGCCCGCTGGATTCGGGTGCTCTGGGGTTCTGCTCGGGTACTAGTTGCAGAACTGAAGAATCGCTTGGTACATGCTTCAATCCTTAATGGCGGAGCTGCGCCCTCTTTCAGAACATTGCCCCTCAAATCAACGAAATTCAGGTAGATACCGAAGCCGCTAAAATGAATGAAGCTGAGTGAGTTCGGACTCATGCCTCATGCCCCGGTTACAAGTCGCTGAATTGTGTAGTATGGAAAGGCAGTCCTGGGGAACTTTCAACCCCTTCAACTAGTATATAGTCCCTGAGAAGCTTATCACCGCTATTTTCGCAGCCGTGGATGGATCAACAAAACTGGCGTGCACCAAACCGAACAAGCCCTCGTAAGCTAAAATTTATTCTGAGGAAGCTCTGTGCTTGCACGTGTAATCGCTGAAACAGATCTAAAGTTGACCCAAAACGTATGCTGCCTTGAGGTATCGGTGTGTATCGCTAATTCGACAAGTGAATCGATACAACCAACAACGTTCTGTGGAACGCTTTATTGCTGATTCAAGTGGCCTCTTCCGATTTTTTCGTCAACTCGCAAAGCGAAACCTAGCGTTTCCATAATCATGGTCTCCCAGGAAATAATGCCCAGCAGGTAGAAATTCGCGAGTATCACACACGTTCTCAAGGGTGCCAGACGTAATTGTCCCAGTGTTTATGGACCAAGTGCTTTGCTGTCAAACTTCTCGAAGGTGTTACAGGCGCTTGTATGCGACTTACTTTATAAGTATCCCCCTTTCTTGAGTTCTTCTCCAATGCACAGCACGGAGTTTGAAAGGGCCGTTTATGTACTGCAAATCTACTGATAGCCATCGGTCCGTGGACTACAGCAGTTGCTGAAGGCAAAGAAACAGACCCCGTATATCACGACTTTGTCGAGGCAGTCGACTGCGTGAACCATGCTGTTTTAATTGGCAAGCTTTTACACTATGAGGTACAAGGCAATTATGTTCAGTGGCTTGAGTCGTATCTTGCTAACCGTCCTTACATGGTGCGCGTTAATGGTACACTTTCTGCCTGCAGGCCTAGATTCATTGGAATACCTCAAGGTCCAATTCTTGGCCTCGCTATTTTTGGTACTTACCAACGATCTTCCCCTTCCAATCACCTCCCCGTTATTGCTGTTTGGTGAGGATTTCAAAATTGGACGAGCTGTCAACACTACCGATGGTCCTCTCATCCTACGGAAGGACTTGGACACTGTTCAATTGGTCTCGAGCGAAACCTCTTGAGTTTAATACTGGTAAGTGTAAAATTATGCCCACTTACAGCTCCCTGAACACCACGTATCCCCTAGAAGAGTACCCACTTCAGAGAGCTCTCATCGAGAAGGACCTAGGAAGCACCGTTTTGCACACGCTATCGAGCCATGCGAACGCTGGAACAACTGCATAAAGGCTAGTCACACATTGGTGTTATTGAAACGTCTATTGTGACAGTTCAGCCGTAGTTATTTTCAGCTTCTTTGTAGCAGTTTTGTTTGACCACACCTGGAGAATGGAACTGCGATCTGGCCACTGTATCTCCACTAGGACAAGTCGCTCCAAAAGACTGTACAACACTGAACCACCGAGACGGTCCGGAGTTTGGAAACTAGGCCGTGTGATTGGCAGTTAAGCATCGATGTGATCCACTGATGTATTGCTGTCTGTGATGATGATGATGATGATGATGATGATGATGTGAGGGAAGTCTGAAATCTTCGAACGTGTACTCCTTAGAGTATTATCAGCCTAGAGGTGACTTGGTATTAAACTTTCTGATAATGAAGTTCCCTAATCATCCTTGCGGCCTGATGCTAGACAGGAGAAATGGCATGACACTAATGGGCCATCCCCTAAAACTAGAGGCCCAACATAGCAGACTGGAATGCAGACAGCTTTTTCCCACTGCGTGTTTACAAGGTTTGTGGTGGTCTACCAGACCATGTTGTTTCTGCTGACCGTAGCAATTTTCAAGGCTTGCCTTGACCAGCATCTATTGCATTAGTTCGGATCGTTAAACCCGGACGACCAGTGGTTGTTCGAGCAACGCTTAGTCTTATCGCAACGTCTATCGATACGCTGGATCCACGATAGTCGCGTCTGTAAGTAACGAGCGTCTATAAATTCTGAGCCCGTCAAGCAACCAATTCGGATCCAAAAAGGAAGACGGTCGTATTGGCGAGTTTCTTATTAATAAGGTGCTAATGTTTGGAAACATACGATGAACCAAATAGTAGAAGTCATCAACAAACATCGGTATTGAATTCACCGAATATACAATTTCCTAGATAAACGTTTCGCGAAAATATGACCAAAATCAACAGCCACGTAATGGCGAAGCGGCCAGGCGAAAATGAAACTAGGGCGCATATAAACAATGATCCGGCCATGGAAAGTAAGGGAAAAAAACTGCGCGAAAACAAGTTTTACAAGCAAAAAATATCCGGATTCAACAATGAATTATGATCAGCAGTCACTTGAGAAATGATTTGTCACGCACGTTACTTGAGTGGTAGCGTCAGATCGTGAGAAAGCTCGTAATCGGTATAAAGTTTTCCAACGTAAAATGAATCTATGATTAGGGAACAAATAGAGCAGGGAACGTGGCAACCAACATTCTATTAACACAACAATCATCAAACACTCACGGAGGCAGCCACTTCAACACGGATACTGCAACTTTTTCCCACTTCAGCCCATTGCTGCAGACTTTGAGATTCCACACATCGATAAACGGAACTCTCGATACCACTAGCTCCTTATTTCCGTTCACAGACCATTGAAGCATTAAAAACTTGGTGGTAGTACATGGAAGTTTGTTTGTGAGTCGTGGCAAGGTGGGCTGTTTTGACCGAATTTCTGAGCTTTCCCCGGATATCTTCGGCCACGAAGCTTGTACTCATTTGCTTGCTCGTGTCGAACATCATTTTGTTGGAAATTGACAAAGCGATCGTCTGACCGAATGCGCGAAAAGCATCGCGTACGGTTGGACAGTAGTGTGATTGAAACGACTTCAGGCGGGATTGTTGCTCATTTGTCCGACTCCAGTCATTCTGCCAGTAAGATAATTACTTTTCGGCTGTCTCCCGAGTGCCAAGCAACCGATCAAAAATGGTGAGATTCCGAATGTTGACAATTACTGAAGCCATTAGCATCCGATTGCGCGACCGTGACCTCTGCGCTCAGAAGTTCGACCGAACACCTAACCTGTCCTAGCCTACAGTCAATCAAGCTCACGATTTGTAGCATCGTCTACGTAGCTGAATCACCCCGCGAAAAACTCGAAATTTGGGTTAAATTTCCTCACTGTCATTGTTCGTTCATATTTTTTCTAACTTGGTGCCCAGTGCATCAAAAATCATACACGATCATGGTTATCCTTTGTCGAATAGCATAACTCATCGCGTATTGTATTGTGATCGATATTATCCGCATTATTCTGTAGCCTCGTGTTTTCTTGCTGTCACTGTCCATTCATATCTTTGCAATCTTGGTGCCCGGTGCATCAAAAATTATACACGATCATTGCTATTCTTTGTCGAATAGCTTAGCTCATTGCATATTGTATTATTCGTGTTCGATAGTATCCGTACTATTTTTTAGCCTCCATGCATATTACTCATCATTGTCGACAATGACCCGTGTCAGATATAGCAGTGCTGGGACTCAGCAGACACAGCCTGTAGCAGCAAGCGCCTGCGGTCTGTATGGATGTAAAATATCCGTAAAAAGCGGCATGTAGTGCAACCAGTGTCAGAAGTGGTATCACTTTAAGTGCACTGGTCTTAGCAAACACTAGTGCAAACAGCTAGCTTCCTCATCTCTTATTTACATCTGTATGTGTTGCAGGTTCAGCGAAAGCCAAGGCACAGCTCCGCAGCTGACTGGTCGTACACGTACCACGTCAAGTGGGGTGACGCAGGAAACCTGCGAATGTAAATGCGGGGCTCTTCTTAGCTCTGTATCTCCTTCTATTTCTTCCATGGAGAGTAAGATAGAGGAGTACCAACGGACTCTGTCCGAAATGAAATCGGAACTACATTCTCTGAATCAGTATATGGCGCTTGTCCTCCCTGGCGTTGCAATCACCAAGAAAGCAGTTGCCCTATCAACTGCACACATAGAGCAGGCGGCAGTAAGAGTGAAGGAAAAAGCTCTCAGGGAAAAGAGAGTTGTCTTATGGGGCCGCTTCCCTACAACCTCTTCTCCAACCGAGCTAGCTAAGACAGTCCTAGGAACTTCCTTCTCCCCGGATGCCACAAACATGGTACTTGCGAGTAGGCTGCGGGCCAAGACAACCAAAAAGTCACTTGGCCTTTTGGTAACCTTGCCAGCCATGCTCAGTCCCGAGGTAGTGGTAGGCAAAACAGAGGCTTTAAAGTCCGCCAACGCCCATTTGAAAGGCGTATCTTTCGACCGCTCCCGGCAAGAGAGAGCGAGACGCGAAGAGCGGACCAAGACTAAGTCACAAATCTTGGCAGACCAGAAGCTACAACTGGAGACTAAAGTCGTAGTTTCTGCTATCGACGTAGCCCCTCAGACCCCTGTGTCTGTTGTGGAAAGCGGAGGCACCGTCTGTATGGTCGTTCCAACGACCGGCGCCTCAGGCACAGGCACAAGCATTGAGGATACACACACCGCGCAAAAACCGTCTTCAGAGTTACCCACCCTGAAACCCACCAAACTGCCCAGCAGAAGACTCTTCCTCCCAAGAGTTCGGAACGGAAGCAGCCTGCTAGGACCGCCTCCTAAAGCTCAAAAAGCATCCATTTGGCCCACCCCTATAAATATCTCTTTCAGTGGCCCCATAACACAGCGCCCTTTGCTGTCTTCCAAACCCCGCTCCCAGAAAACGAGGAAGTCAAATTTTCCGTGGGTAAAAACTTTCAAACA
Source organism: Paragonimus westermani (assembly GCA_008508345.1). Classification (NCBI taxonomy): domain Eukaryota; kingdom Metazoa; phylum Platyhelminthes; class Trematoda; order Plagiorchiida; family Troglotrematidae; genus Paragonimus; species Paragonimus westermani. The sequence continues at coordinate 26,010 of QNGE01004624.1, forward strand.
CCCTCCCAAGCAGCGGAATTTGACGGGGACGCAAAGTTCCCAGGTGGCGGCACCCAGAACGCTGATCGAACGCCCGTTAGGGTCGCTGACGTACGCACAGGCGGTGATGTCGCGCCCACATCCTCGAAGAAGGGTCGTCAGAACAACTCGGAAGAACAGACCGAGTCCAGCCCCACCACCCTCCTCATTTCTAGGCCTTCTTTCCCAGGCTCTTCCTCGCACCATCCTTTCTATTTTCTCGCGAAATCCAACGAGGAAGTAGCTTTCAGATGCATGTATACCAACTGTCTGAGTCTGTTTAATAAATTACCGGAAATCAGACAGTTAATTCATGACACCCAACCCCACATGTTCGCCTTCACGGAGACCTGGCTTACAGGTGATATCAGTGACAGTGAACTGAGTGTTCCGGGGTATTCTGTTTACCGGGCTGACTCTGCCCGAGGGAGAATGGGGGGTTCTGCGATTTTTCTTCAGCAGTGTCTCCCGACACCCACGGTTATTGGTGGCTTCCAGTCCTCTGATAAATGTGACGCTCTTTGGCTTCGACTACCACTGCGCGGCCAAGACTCACTCCTAGTGGGGGTTATTTATCGTTCTCCTTCATCAGACGTTCCCGACGACAACACCCTTCTGGTAAGCCTGGAAAACTTCCTAGGCCTACAACGCTTTACACATCTGCTTATTATGGGTGATTTTAACGCACCCAAGATAAACTGGGCATCAGTTTCTCACCAGGACTGTGAAAGCGGATTCTCGACTTCCTTATCAACGCTGATACGTCGGAAGGCGTGGACACAGCACGTCACCGCCCCGACGCGCCACCGTTTTGGTCAGATTCCCTCTTTGCTCGACTTAGTTATCACTAATGAGAGCCACCTGGTAGACAGAGTGATCATCAAGCCACCACTTGGACACAGTGACCACTCTCTGTTAGCCTTTGACCTTATCTGTTACTGGTTACAACAACCAGCAAAAAGATTCACCGTTCGAAACTTTAATCAAGCAGATTTTAACGGCCTGAGAACCTACCTAGGTTCACTTCTTCTTGACTTGGACTCCGTGGACCAGAACTACCACACGTTTCACAGCGCAATTCAAAAAGCAGACGACTTATTTATACCGCGCAAACTGTGCATTTTCTCTTATCGGCCACCCCTTCCACGCAGGATACGTCGTCTTCTCGATAACCGTTCCCAATTATTCGCGAAGCATAAGCTTACTGGAAACTCAGAGGACCTAAGCGCGTTCCACATTGTCCGAAACAGGTGTAGGCGGGAAATCCGCGAACACACCAAACTCGTACAAGAGAAGATCCTCATAAGAGCCCGCGGGAACAAAAACTTCTTATTCAAGCATATGCGGCGACTAAGAAAGAACAAACCTTCAGCTCTTTCTTTACGACTACCCAACGGGGAGACTTCATCTGACTCCCTAGTTGTGGCCGAGTTATTCAGGGAGTACTTCTCGGCAATCTATAACGTCGTATCCCCGAGCTGGCATCCTGTACTACCGTTGCAGAAGTTCAGGCAACCACTCGTGACCGCTGAGTTTTCTGTGCTAGATGTCGAAGACCTTTTACTCAAGGTTAATCCTTACGGTGCAATGGGTCCCGACATGATCCATCCCAGAATACTCAAGGAAGCAGCTGTTAGTTTGGCTGAACCCCTTTATAAGCTGTTCAAGCAAACACTCCAGACTAGCATCCTCCCTAGCGCATGGAAAGAGGCGATGGTCACACCCATATTTAAAGTGGGTGACCGGCACTCTCCGGCTAGTTATCGGCCAATCAGCCTCACTAGCATCCCGTGCAAAATAATGGAGCGCCTACTAAAGCGCGCCATACTCAATCACTTCTTATCAAATAATCTTTTTTCTTCCACACAGCATGGCTTCCTTCCTAATCGGTCATGCATAACAAACATGCTTATTTTCATGGATAGTCTGACGGAGGCCAAAGACAATGGCCTCATCTCTGATGCCATCTTCTTTGATTTTGCCAAGGCTTTTGACCGTGTCCCACACGGCCCCCTGAAACACAAACTGGAAGCCTACGGTATTCAAGGAGAGGTTCTTCGCTGGATTGCCTCGTTTCTTGATAATAGAACGTTTAGGGTCAAGACCGGAGCAGACCTTTCGTCTCCCTCTTTCATTTCTGCGGGAGTTCCCCAAGGGTCAGTTCTAGGTCCTTTGTTATTCCTCATTTACATCAACGACCTTCCAAGCAACATTTCCAGCAGCGTCCTCTTATATGCAGACGACCTAAAAATCTGGAATGCCACTGATCCCAGCGCACTACAAATTGATCTTGACGCGATCAAGCGCTGGTCGGACGATTGGAGTCTCCCACTAAATGACAATAAATGTGCTCACATGTCACTCGGTGGAGATTCTGGCAATGCCTTCATGATTCATAGCGCATCTGGCACAGTAGATATCATGAGAATCGACCTGAAGAAAGATCTGGGCATCTGGTTGTCATCTAACTTGTCCTTCACGTATCACCATGAGATGGCGGCAAAAAAGGGATTTGCCGCTCTTATGATGATTAGGCGCACTTTCCCCCGCATGGACAAGAACGCTTTTCAAACGCTTTACGGGACTTATATAAGACCGCTCCTCGAGTATGCCAATCAGGTCGTGTATACCGGCCTGCAGAGAGACATATTAGCTGTTGAGCGTGTCCAGCGCGCGGCCACCAAGATGGTCGCGGGCCTGAGTAATGTTACTTACGAGTCTCGACTTGAAATTCTTGACCTTTACCCACTTGAATTTCGAAGACTTCGCGGGGATTTAATACTCACACACTTCTTCTTTAGAGTAGGTCTTGTAGAACAGTTCTTCACTGTAGCGAATGATGACGGCCGGCGAGGACATAATAGAAAGCTTTTCAAGCTTCGTCCTCGGACCTTTCTTAGGCAGCAGTTCTTTTCTTACAGGGTTATTAACTATTGGAACAGCCTTCCTTCTGAGGTCGTCAGTAGCGCTTCTAGGGATCGTTTTAAAGCTTTGCTTGATTCTCATTTATCTAAAATTGCATTATGCGAATAATCTTTCTCTGTTCTTGGTATTCACTGTATTCTCCAAGAGCGGTGCTACACCCTGTTTTCAATGATCGCCTTTCAGATCAACAGAAGCCCGCTGACACTGAGCAAGGAAAACCGACTGGATCCGGGAACCTTGGGCCGTTGCCTCGAACCCGTGTATCAATCGCTGAAATCGCTGAAAGCAAACACGCCGTCCATAATCTATATTGGCCGTTTTTCTGACCAGCTGCTGTGTTCAAATCTACTGCGTTGCAATTAGCCTGATGACCAAACACAGAAACACAAGTCGTGTTGGTTACTCCATCGTTCTCCTGACTTCTACGAGCGTTTCGGAGGAATTACGTTTGTGGCGGTCAGTTCAAAATTTCCGTTACTATTTTGGATGAGGGAGGAGAAAAGACGGTCTCGTGAGGAGGATGGTCAGTTTACTGTTTATCTAATATGACGCCTTCCAATTCGTGTTCTTACCGAAAATGCAGTGACCCCATTACCCAAAAAGAAGCGTTATGAAGACTCACCTTTGCACAACCAATGTTCATCGAAACCCCGTGGTTATATTCCGATGTCTGAGCGCCAGCAGTTTGCGCTTTTAAGGCAGATGGAAACCGAGGAAAGTGGGATCGGTGGGGGTATGTTGTACTGGGATATTTTGATTGCTCAGCCGAATTTAATTCTTGGCTTGGTGTATATATTTTGAGTTTGCTGTATTTTCTGGTGGTGCGCATGAGTCATGTTTTCGACTTATACGATGATAAATGCCGTTCAGTTTGAGGGTTTGTTCAGGCGCCCCTATTCAGTTCTCTTACCAGCTGTAAGTTGCCTGACAAAAATATTACAAGCTTACGCTCAGGGGTGCTGGAAACTATACTGGTTCCTGTCCGTGTGGCCCTATAATCGAACTGTCTGCGGAATATGCACACGCGCACTTCGCTGAGCATGTCACGGTAACAATGCGTCATTCATCCGTTTGGCGTTGTAAGTTTCTTGATAAGACTGTCATTTGTTTCGATCTTTACCTGCTGGGGTTCTAACAATAATGCTACGGCTTGTAAGTTAAATTTGTCTCCTCACCTTGAACACCTGATTGCTAACCAAATACAAGCAAAACTTTTTGGGATCACTAGGTTTCAAGTAGGACACCTTTGTTGCTGCTGAACCTAATGGATTTAGTTTAAAGCTGCTTATCAAACTAGTGAGATCTAACTGTTTGTTTGTGCCCTTTGTGAATGTTTCATCAAACGATAAAGCGTTCCTGGTGATCCTTGCAATCTGAACTGGTCCTGCTCTAGGGGAAGAGAACTATTATCACAAAGGCGGGTAAGGGGTGCATAGAAGACCTTATGGTTGGCTAGGCTCTGGACCCTGAGAGATTGATCTCGGCGATTATCAAGTGGAAGTCTTGGTCACACCAAAAGCTGGTCTTTCGAACGCCTTTCGGATAATTGACAGATTGTGGCTGTGGTGTTTGTGTACAAAAAAGTACGTAGAGCGACCCTCGAGCTATTGGTCAGTAATCTCCTCTTCGGTTCTATTGAGCACTGTGGAGGGAATCTTCCCTGACAGATTGGTGGATCGTTTAACCACGAATAAGTTGATTTCTACGGACCACTGCCATAAGTTGAGTTTGTTTCTCAGTTAAACTACTGAGATGACTGGATAAAGCGGGTGAAGCCAGGCTCTGTTGTTTCCGTTTCAGGAGGGTCTTTGATTGTAGGTCACGGAACTCAGTTTTAGATCAAACCTTCCTAAAAGGTTGTAGCCTTCTAGGTAGACCGTAGTTTCTGTGCCGAAGTTAAGGAATGGCGAATAGCGAACTACTCGGGTTAATTTGATGGCTCCTGCCCCTTTCCCTCTACGTAAGTGACGTTCTCAAGGCTCTGAGGCTCTGGGAAACCTCTGTAGTTGAGACTCGTGATGACAAGCCTCAATAAATAAGTACAGGTGGTATGCCTGTTGCGAAGTTCGCGTGTACCCATGAATGTCAGAAGACCTTGGTGTATAAGGCGGACGGTAGCCCTTAAATGTTGAGCAATTTAGGTGAGGGTCAACCTACGGGAATTTGTCGTGGTAGAGAAATTGTGAGTCTAGATTATTGTCGACCTTAAATCTGAAAGCCGATGCGTAGAATCTACCAGGAATGCAAATCGTGTATTGCTTTGACGGTGCTGAGTATGAAACCCAAGATACTTCGGCTGTTTTGTAGTATGTATTTGCTCCCACCTTTGGGATGTGATACGAGGGTCTCATGCTTACATTCCGTTAAAAAGGTACTTCGGAGAGAATGCGGGAGTTTCACTTGACACTTTACTTAAATTAGATGGGAGCGTTATCATGGTCACCTGAATTAATGAAGGCTTTTCAGTGGTGATATGAGGGAGAGTGCCTATCTCATTAGGACTTCGTAAATGCTGAAAGGTTTCTGGGATACTGGCGCTCATTATCACATCGGTTTAACAGATCGTGCGAAGCTGGAGGATCAGTCTGAAGACCGTCAAGACCCGCGCCCACACATGCACGGCACCAACCTACTTTTCCCAAACAAAACAGTAAATATGGTTTGAACATCACCCAGTTGGTCGCGACTTTCGCGTTTCCAGCCTCTCCTTTCCGAGAAGCAATGTGCTCGAGTTTCGCCCTCTTTGGTATTTATCAGTGTTTACCCTACAGTGGCCGAGGTTGGAATGACGGTCACGATTTCGTAATGCAGCCATGTGGCCGCTGTGCCAGTGCCATCACATTAGGCACACCCGAATTATCTTGTGAACACTCAGGTTCACTTGTGATTAGTGTTTGGGTTGTTCGATCGCCCTGGAACAAAGCGCACCAGCTTCCCTGTGGTAGAAATGTGCAATACTGGCGGACTGTAAAAACAGCGAAGCTAAAATATAGTGCCTTTTTTCAAAAGAGGTTGACCGCGGGAACCGCAATTGGTTTTGAGTAGTGTTCAATTCGTATTAACCCGTGTTTCCTTACTAGTTACCACTAATCAGAACGCCAAGTACGCACAAGTTAACATCAAGAGTTCAGGTGGTTTAGGGGGTGAAGTCCAAAATGGGGCCTGATTGCAAGGAAATATCTCGCAAGCGAACGTGACAAACCCAAACATTCAATGTAAGACAATGACAACAGGCTCATTATGTTCAAGGTTTTACTCATTAATTTCGTTGTTAAAATTTCTTCCCTTTCAGGTGTGTACTTATACTACCTTTCTTCCATCCCTTCTCACTCTATATTCCAGTTATTCTCTTTGTTTCATCCTTCCTTACACTGTAATCTGATGTGATAACTTGGCCTTCCAATTCTTAATGGCTGAGGAGTGGCTATCAGGGATTACTTGTCAAACTGCAATTCGGTAAACGAGAACAACACCCCCGAATTCAGACCTTTCACGGAAACTTGAACTAAAAGGCCTACTCAAAAACAGGCCCCATAACCGAGTCCCGTTAGCAGACGGCCCCGACACACATGTGTAGCCACAGTCGTGTTAGCTGACACAGTAGTGCGTACGTGTTTCAGATCAAATCGGTCGACCCCATCGTCCCAGTGGTTTTGGTCACCATGGCCCATGATCTATAACGCCTTTATAATGTTTGAAAGGAAACAGGTTATAAGTGGGGAAAATGGAAGTACGACAATTCCTTAATAGAGTGTGCTATCACGAAAATTTTTCATTAAATGGTGGGTAACAAAAAACTGCCATTATGAACGGAACGGACTGAAAAATTTGTGGAAGATTGACTGAAAGCGAACAAATTTTCCATATAAACTGGGACAGATCGCACTGTATTTGGGGTTTTACAGTACCACTTTTGGGCTGAAGTGACGTTATACAACGGTGTTTCCAAAATATCAAGTTGCGTCTGACATTTGCCAGTTTTTTGTGTTCCTCATTGAGTCGTGTCTATTTAGTGCTAGAATGTCCTATTTCCACTTGGTACCCGAGAAACGCTGAAGAATCCCCTAAAATGTGTACAACGAGAAGCATCGCATTCGATCCTGTTTAAGGCTAATCAACTGTCTCTTAGTCATTATCGTCACCACCATGTTCGGCTTTCGGCCGTGCCCGTGGGTATCATAACTGAAGCTGTCGTTTGTTCTGGCTGTGGTCCACTTAGTAGCTGAGTAATAAAAGTACAAAAATATAGCGAAGAGATTACGAAAATAATCAAAAACGGTTGGTTTTCATGAATAAGAAGGACCAACAAGTTTTCAGATATAAGACCCCCATTGACTGTGAGGTGCTGCCATTTCAGAATATCCTCAGCCAGCGGTGTGAATGTGGTCTCGAATCCACCAACTCGCGAAGATAGGCGACATCTATGAACCACGTTTGATGGGACGGCCAAGTCGTTCATACCTCGTGGTCACATCTTCATCCGGTCGCCTTGATTTTCGTTCCAATCATAGCAATCCCAATGAACAACGCTGAGTGTGGCAGACGTTCCATCGGTGTACATACTACGCGACCCAACCGGCGAAGACTGTGCATTTTCACAACCTTNAGTAGTGCGTTCATTTCATAGTCAACTCGACCAAACAGCGACAACGTTCACGCCACTGTGTCCGGTTAGCCGCCATCTCACCTAACGTCTCCAGCCACCGACTCTGTGGGTCGCAATGTCCGCAGCCTGGGGACGAACGCGATCTACAGTGGTCAGTCCTTAATGAACAACTTTATTTTTCTACTACAGGCCACCATCCGTCCACTTCGCATCTTATACCACTCGATCGCATCGATGGGACATAGCGCTCTGTGTGGCAGACGATTAGGCGACATCTTCAATACATGACCTGTTCATCTAATTCTGTGCAAATGTAAGGACTAAGCAAACGAACTCGCTTGTCAGTCACTACCAGATATCCACATCCCAAGCTTTTCGTTGCTTACTTGTTGGTGCCATCCGATGCAAGCGATCGAACGCAGACATCAGTGGTCGAATGCTTGAAGACGGTTTACGTCTTCCACCCTGAGAGGTCATGTTTAGCTGCTGTATAGCAGTACAGCCCTTAAGCACTAGAGATATGCCTTTCTGTACCCAGAGGTGTTTCAGGTTAGTGAATACCGCATTAGCCTTAGAGATACGCGATTCTGTTTCATTCCCTACCCATACACCGCCGCTGATGCAACTTCCTAAATAAACACTTCGATCAACAGCCTCCATAACATCATTATCGAACATTAAATCTATGTACTCACAACAATCTTGCGGAGTCGTTTTACACTTTGAGACTTTGAAGCGCATTCCAAAGTACTTACCAGAGTGCGAAATAGCGTCTAGCATTATTTGTGCCGCTTAAAATTTATCAAACATCAATACTTTTTCGCTACATAAAAAGACGGAAATCCGCTATTGCACTCCGATTCTAAAACGCACAGGGGCTGTTGGTCCATATCACATCGGGGCGTCAATTTACGAAAGTGAGGAGGAGTGCTAACACTTTGTTTCATTTGCTTCAACTTGCGCGAACTAGAAAAACATCCCTGTCTGCTGCTATCATTTGATACCTCTTAAGAAACGGGCCAATAGCTCGTACGTAATCGACTGCAGGATGAGCTTAATCCCAATCATTATTAGGGTTCTGATATCTGTCTTACTTCGTCCACTCACTACAGCTGGAAAGGTAGACATTAGGGATGAACAGGTAGGGTTTCCCCCTGAGCGGGGATGTACGGATCACTCTTAGTCAAAGTCTAGAGCAGTTTCGTACGTACCGCCGGCCAACATCTACCGTATTCCTCAACTACGAAGGCGCGTTCATTTAGGTGAATTGACCTGCACGTTTTGAGTGGCTTAAATGTATGTGAACCTATCGTCCGCGCCTTCTTCCCATGCTTCCGTTTAGTCTACGGTTTATGATGAACCGTCTGACAGTTTCGGCACCAGGATCTGCATACGCCAACACTATGCACTATCACTATTTTTGTCCAATTTCGTCACAAGCTGTCTGCGACACACGTGAGATGCTGGCGTGGAATTTCTCTCTTGTGGAACGTTGGCTAGCGTTTATCATGCTGGCGACAATTTCCGACCCTTTCCAGGCAGCATTTCCAACGGTAGACGCTATTTCGCATTTTGCTAAATACTTCGGAATGGGCCTTGTAGTCTAAAAGTGCAAAGTACTCTTGAGACTACTGTGACTGCGCAAATTTAATGCTGCCTAAGGAAGTTATGGAGGTTGTTGACCGGTTTGTGTTCCTAGCAAATTGCATCAGTAGCAAGGAGAGGAATGAAATGGAAGTCCGCTCATCCAGGGATGAGATATTTGGCAGACATATCCAGACATATCTCTGAGGCATAAAGAGCGGGTAGAATTGTAAGGGCTGTGCTAATTTATGGCTCCAGTGTTTGATCGCTCGGGATAGAAAACGTGGACCGTCCTCAGGTATTTGACTATCAGCGTCTGCGTTCGATTGCTGGCATGAAGCAGTACCAACGGGTAAATAAGGAAGAGATTAAGATGCGGATAATTGCTGGTGATTTCCAAGCGAGTTCTATCCAACCTTCAAGTTTTCACAGACTTGAACGGTTAGGTCATATACTAAGAATGCCAGTTGGTCGCCTGCCATATCGATCACTTTTTGATGATGTGACCGAATGCCATAAGGTGCGAGGTGGACAGCTGGTGACTTAGTGTAGAGAAATCAGGTCGTTTACCCAGGGGTTGGTCATTGTAGATCGACTTTCTCTCCGAAGTAGGTGTCCGCGGATCTTAAGTAAGATAGCCGTTATCTCGGCTTGGTGGCATGGATGCCGTCGTTGTTTGGCCGATTTGTCTGCAAAGTAACTGCAGTGGCGACTATGGGGAAGTTACCTTGCTGACGTTGACTTACTTCTACTTGTGGATTCGTTGTTTGTTTGCAAGATGTAGGCACCATGATGTTGAACGTTTGATAATAAACAGTGGCTTGAAGGTTAGGTCCCCTTCGTTTTCTCCTTTCTTTCCCATCTAGGGTTTGCTTTGTTCTTCATGGCTCATGGCAGTTACACACCAGACAGAAACACAGATTTACTGCTTTTTTTGATGACGATGATGTCCGGATGAAACAACGCGTACACCTCATGAGATATCAATATGCATAAACCAAATTGTTACTAAATCAGACCGTGCTTGACAGTAGGTTTGCTGAGATTGTGTACTTCAACTAGATTAGGTGGAATCTATTAAGTATGCTAATTTGTTGATTACCACCAGGGATCTACGTATTTTTTCGAGTGATTCAGAGAGATGAAGACAATTTTATCAGGGAGTAGCTGGATGCTGTCTTCCATGATTCTTGGATGAACGGACTGTCCGCAAGATGCAGATGAGACTGTATGTGAAAAAGTTGGCCCACTGATTTGCAGCCTGTCGTGTTGATTTCAAAGATGGGCTTAGCGCTTTGAGGAACAGTTCAACTGCCTTGGGCCAGCTCATTCAGGTTTGAATGATAGGGACCGTGTGGTTAATGACAATATAGAGGACCCTTCGTCAGAAAACTGACCTTTGGGGCGCAAAATACTGAGTCGTGATGAAGCCCCTGGTTCGCATTTTCTTTCCCCGGCAATTCACAAAGATGTCTGTCAAAGATGGTCCTCTCAACTGACCACATTCCTTCTTTTCAGACGACAGACTGAATGAGAGCTTCATTACTGGTGCTTATCAATAGTTGCCCATATTTTCAATAAAGGTGTCAGGACGTCGCGTGACAATCACTGGTCTCAAGGTGTCGGACTATGAAACGCGGAGAGAGCGACGAGTGTAGCCCTCAAATTCCCACCTAGTGACGATCAATGGGGCATCAGCACTTCTCTTCTCATACAGCAGTCGTGGTATTTTTGGACCAGAAGGCTGCTTTTGATTTGGTTGCCCAACGCGCTGTTCGTTATTGTCTTCGTCGCATAGGAGTTTCCGTGAAGTGTATCAAATGTTTGAAGTAGCTGTATGTCTGCCCTGAATGCAGAATGTGGATTACTGGACAACCGTCTCCAGCGTGTTCCACGCTAATTGGCGTTCAACAGGGATGCCCAATTTTTCTTTTCAGGTTTCTGAAGGGTACTCTGGAAAAACCACGGAGGCCCTGCTGAATCGATTAAGTGATGTGTTAGGTCTGTACGGTATGTAATTTGCACATTCAAAGTGTAAAGTATTGTTGGAAGATTGGGTCCCGTACTTCTGCAGGGAAGTCACTCGAGACTGTCGATCGCTCTTTTGCATGTGTAGTGTCACCTTATCAGCTTGTAAGATTACTGATGACGTTTTCAAGATGAAGGCGGAAGCAAGCAGTGCACTCGCCAAGTTTCTTTACGTGGTGTTGTACAGACGTCCACTCACGAATAAAGACAGGGCGTATGATGCACTTGTGCACTCAGTTTGCCACTATTCGGTCAGAGATTTGTCCCATTCGTACGGAAGATATACACTGACTCTCAATATTCGACGAACGTTGTCTCCAGCAGTTGTAAAGTGTCAAGTGGACTGACTGCATGAATAACGTAACAGTCCATCGGCGCGTGTTTAGGAAATGCNATCCATACCACAGTTTACACGAACTCATCGGCACGACAGTGTGCTGCAGTCAATGGTGAGCCTGTGTCCGGAAGGTTTTTAGGTCCGTTTTCTCACTAAGTTTATTTTTCCCACTTTTTTATTCTTTCCACGTTTCTCCGCTTTCACCTTGTGCCTATTAATTGCTCCGTTACATCATGGACTATTGTCAGGGCCAACAACAGCTCAAGCCATAGAAACAAGCATACGGCGCGAAGCTGAAAATGACGAGGAAACAGGGTTGACTGAGTACATAAGGCTGTACAGTCTCCAAAGGAATGTTTGCATTAAGGAACGGGGGAATGGGAACGCTCCAACCTTCGACAGATCTCACCGGTCACTCATTTTACCCAGAATGGTCTGCGTGCCCTCGGCAAAAGGCCTAGCAAGATGACATCATCCGCGTAAACGAATAAACTGGTATATTCGTGTATTTCTATGAGTCCCCTTTGCTCAGATGGTTAGAGGCTGCTGATTGGTACACCGAATTCGCGTCCAAGAACACCACCACAGATGTTGTTTCAACTTGTGCGGATGACGGAGACCATCTATCTATGCTGAGGTCCTCCGATAATAGTCCCCACATTCATGTTCGGAGCTCTTACGAAAACCACAAAGAAATTAGCTTGACCCCAGTCATTACTAGGTTTCTGGTATTCACTATACTTCGTCGACTCACTGCAACACGAGAAAGAGACATTGAGGAAGAACAGGCAGGGTCTCATTCTGGGCATGGATATATTGACCAAACTTACTATTCGCCAAATCCTGCAACAGCATCATGTATACCGCCAGCCAACAATTGCCGTACTTCTCGATTACAAAGGTGTGTTCGATTCGGCAGATCGACCTACACTTTGAGTCGTTTCAAAGCAGGAGTGTACCGACCTAGTATGTAAACAGACGGTGGGCGCTTTATTCCCATAGTTCGGCTCAGGTTAGGGTTCACGATGAACTACCTGACAGTTACAGAAGCAGGAACAGCGTACGCCAAGGCGATCACCTTCATCACTTGTTTAATTCTACCAGGAAAGAAATAACGGAGGACTGTTTGTTGCATTCAAAAGATGCCGAAGAGGACCGCCCGTTTGGTGAACGACTGTCAGAGGACGATTGTACTGACTATCAGGTGTTGCTGTTTGATCAATTTTAAGCGGCACAAATAATGCTAGACGCTATTTCGCACTCTGGTAAGTACTTTGGAATGCGCTTCAAAGTCTCAAAGTGTAAAACGACTCCGCAAGATTGTTGTGAGTACGTAGATTTAATGTTCGATAATGATGTTATGGAGGCTGTTGATCGAAGTGTTTATTTAGGAAGTTGCATCAGCGGCGGTGTATGGGTAGGGAATGAAACAGAATCGCGTATCTCTAAGGCTAATGCGGTATTCACTAACCTGAAACACCTCTGGGTACAGAAAGGCATATCTCTAGTGCTTAAGGGCTGTACTGCTATACAGCAGCTAAACATGACCTCTCAGGGTGGAAGACGTAAACCGTCTTCAAGCATTCGACCACTGATGTCTGCGTTCGATCGCTTGCATCGGATGGCACCAACAAGTAAGCAACGAAAAGCTTGGGATGTGGATATCTGGTAGTGACTGACAAGCGAGTTCGTTTGCTTAGTCCTTACATTTGCACAGAATTAGATGAACAGGTCATGTATTGAAGATGTCGCCTAATCGTCTGCCACACAGAGCGCTATGTCCCATCGATGCGATCGAGTGGTATAAGATGCGAAGTGGACGGATGGTGGCCTGTAGTAGAAAAATAAAGTTGTTCATTAAGGACTGACCACTGTAGATCGCGTTCGTCCCCAGGCTGCGGACATTGCGACCCACAGAGTCGGTGGCTGGAGACGTTAGGTGAGATGGCGGCTAACCGGACACAGTGGCGTGAACGTTGTCGCTGTTTGGTCGAGTTGACTATGAAATGAACGCACTACTTAATGACGCGGAGCAGTGAAAGCCGTAAGGAAACTGTCTTACCGATGACACCGTACCTACGCTCAGAGCTCGGTTGTTTCTTTGCAAGGTGTAGTCACCTTGATGCCGAACGATTGAATACAGACGTAGCTGTTTTTAACAGTTAGGTCCTTTCTCCTACCCTTCTTTTTTGTCCTGTCTTCCTATATACGATTTGGTCTTTTCTCCACGGTTGTTAGGCAGTTAAGCATCAGTGAGAACCACTGATGTAGTGCCATCTATGATTAAAGTGATTATGATTATACGTGGTTCAAATTCTATCGACCAGGGCATTGTGTTGCAGATTTGCGATGATAGCACAGTGGAAGCAGAAGACTAGCTAACCTCACCCTTAAAACATTCCAGCGAGCGCTGCAGCCTTCTGGACTAAAGGGTGACCGTGGCGCCTGTCTCGCCGAGTTTCACTGACGAACGAACGTGAACGACGAGTAGAACGAATAAGCTTGAAGAGTCTGACAGCGTTTCCTGAAGCAAAAGCACTTTCTATTTCTTAAACGTTTTCCATTAGCTAGGCTTCATTATTGGCGACCAACCCGAGCTTCAGGTTCCTACGGATGTTTCTCCTAAACTTGTTATATGAGGTGCTAATGAGAAGTTTTCTGTCTAACGTCTAACATTTTTAGGTGTTTCTGTAACCCATGAAATACCGCTCGACATACCGCAGCACCTCTTTCATGAGTGCAAGTGAGACTCGAGTCCGTCAGATGTTAAGACCTTCGGTGTGAGAACCGCGAACTAAAAATTTCGTGTGACATTTAACATAACAATTTGCCACGACTTTGTAGCCACTCCTTCCTGATAGGATCTAGCGATGTCTCCGTACTAAGTTTGTCTCTAAGGCACCACGACAGGTTCGTTTATCATTAGTTGGTTCTCTCTAAGCAAGGTCGAATGCAATGCTTCTCGTTGTACACATTTTAGGGGATTCTTCAGCGTTTCTCGGGTACCAAGTGGAAATAGGACATTCTAGCACTAAATAGACACGACTCAATGAGGAACACAAAAAACTGGCAAATGTCAGACGCAACTTGATATTTTGGAAACACCGTTGTATAACGTCACTTCAGCCCAAAAGTGGTACTGTAAAACCCCAAATACAGTGCGATCTGTCCCAGTTTATATGGAAAATTTGTTCGCTTTCAGTCAATCTTCCACAAATTTTTCAGTCCGTTCCGTTCATAATGGCAGTTTTTTGTTACCCACCATTTAATGAAAAATTTTCGTGATAGCACACTCTATTAAGGAATTGTCGTACTTCCATTTTCCCCACTTATAACCTGTTTCCTTTCAAACATTATAAAGGCGTTATAGATCATGGGCCATGGTGACCAAAACCACTGGGACGATGGGGTCGACCGATTTGATCTGAAACACGTACGCACTACTGTGTCAGCTAACACGACTGTGGCTACACATGTGTGTCGGGGCCGTCTGCTAACGGGACTCGGTTATGGGGCCTGTTTTTGAGTAGGCCTTTTAGTTCAAATTTNGAGGATATTCTGAAATGGCAGCACCTCACAGTCAATGGGGGTCTTATATCTGAAAACTTGTTGGTCCTTCTTATTCATGAAAACCAACCGTTTTTGATTATTTTCGTAATCTCTTCGCTATATTTTTGTACTTTTATTACTCAGCTACTAAGTGGACCACAGCCAGAACAAACGACAGCTTCAGTTATGATACCCACGGGCACGGCCGAAAGCCGAACATGGTGGTGACGATAATGACTAAGAGACAGTTGATTAGCCTTAAACAGGATCGAATGCGATGCTTCTCGTTGTACACATTTTAGGGGATTCTTCAGCGTTTCTCGGGTACCAAGTGGAAATAGGACATTCTAGCACTAAATAGACACGACTCAATGAGGAACACAAAAAACTGGCAAATGTCAGACGCAACTTGATATTTTGGAAACACCGTTGTATAACGTCACTTCAGCCCAAAAGTGGTACTGTAAAACCCCAAATACAGTGCGATCTGTCCCAGTTTATATGGAAAATTTGTTCGCTTTCAGTCAATCTTCCACAAATTTTTCAGTCCGTTCCGTTCATAATGGCAGTTTTTTGTTACCCACCATTTAATGAAAAATTTTCGTGATAGCACACTCTATTAAGGAATTGTCGTACTTCCATTTTCCCCACTTATAACCTGTTTCCTTTCAAACATTATAAAGGCGTTATAGATCATGGGCCATGGTGACCAAAACCACTGGGACGATGGGGTCGACCGATTTGATCTGAAACACGTACGCACTACTGTGTCAGCTAACACGACTGTGGCTACACATGTGTGTCGGGGCCGTCTGCTAACGGGACTCGGTTATGGGGCCTGTTTTTGAGTAGGCCTTTTAGTTCAAATTTTCGTGAAAGGTCTGAATTCGTTTTTTTCCATTCTTCTAACAGTGGGACGATTGCTGGGTTTGGTGGTGATCTTACATTTAGAGTGGCACATCATTTACCAGCCCCTTTGCCGTCTTTTTGAAACCTGTCCTACATCTGCTCGTAGACTTTAATCTCTAGTTGTAGGATTTTGCGGAATTCCGTTTAGGTTATGACTGTAATAACCGCACTGCACCCGCCCGTGCCAGTGATGCTGTGAGCTGCTAGTTTCGCATTTCATTGAAAGCTTTTATTGCCCTTACGTTGACTCCCTCTATTTTTATGATCACATTAGTCACTTGTGTTACACACAAAAGTATCCTTGATCGTCCCACCATTGCACTAGTGAAGTGGACACTATTTCCGTTTGTTAAAATACGATGGGTTTCTAAAAACCCACAGGATGCCGGAACCGGTACGTTAGTTTTAAGTCAACCGCAACCCCTGAGAATTGACTTGGACTGCACTTACTTAGTAAAGTTCCCGGCCTAATGTTGGCAGTTTCATCGCAACTCAATTTTAATCAGTTTAGTCTACGCAGTGGAGGAATAGGATACATCGTGCTTGACTCTCCCACCAAATGTTTACATGCTTTTCGCGAAGAGCGGCCGAGCTCTATTCCCAGCAAACATTGGACCGAAAGAACTCAATTGTTTTTGAAAACAAACCCGTCTCTTCTGGTCGACGTATGGAGGTTCAGTAATCTCTTGGCTGTATCTTTGCTTGGAACCGACGCAGCAGTCAAGGGAAAAACAGCGCAGTTTGAGCTAACGCTTTCGTGGGGGCACTCGGAACATCTCCGGTGTAGTTCATACCTCCTGTAACAAGCATATAAACCGGGTGAGATAAGATACAGGTTTGGAGCCGGGATCTCTATAGATCGTTAGTCATTACTGCCTGCTAATATATATATATATATTATATCGATGTCCTTACGAGGTTTTATTACACAGTTAATGCTGTTTTGTTTTGCCCGAGTAAGTGGGAATTTCTTGTCAACATTAATCTGAACTTTATGTCAACAACTTCCCAGTTGAATACCCCTTGATGATTCACAAGCTCAAGGATTGGCCATTTAAGCTTTATGGTATGCTTTTCCTGTTAATTTGACGTAACTCAACGTTTGCCTCCGATTTCATGACTCACTTTTGTTCTTGCGGCTGTTGCGCTTTATGCTCCACATGAGTCAGCCTTGTGCCATGCGTGTACTATGTTTATCGCTGCTTAGTGCGCAACGTTGATTGACTGAAAGCATCCTTCTGTTGTATGACAGCTGTCTGCGTTCTGAATGTAACTCTGATGATGGAACCTATTGGACCATTAGCATCTTTGACTAAATAATCTGCTTTTGACAACAGCCTGTTCGGAATCTAGTGTGCTGTAGCAGGAAATTTCCTGTACATGCTCTTTTTTCATATAAATAACAAACCCTTCCCTTTCATTTTCTGTCATATATCTGGGGGTCACTTGGAAGAACAGCATTACTTGGTTACTTCATGCTGTTGATGTTTCCAGCGACGTTCGAATATTTTCGTCTCATGTCTGGTACTTAACTTCTCTCTCCATTTACCCACCACTTGGTTTGTTGATTTAGTAGGGCTTGTGTGTTCCCCCACCGGATTTATTGTTCACTCGTTGTTTGTCCTGGTTTGCTATCACGGGACTTCGGAGTTTCTCTCAGATCACTAAAATCTCTATCTTGTTGCAGTGGTATTCCCCACAAACAGCTTGTCGGTTTTATCGTTTCTGGTCATTCCAAAATGTGCAGGTAATTTTTAGTGAAAATCCCGTTCAAATCTCCCTCTGTATTTGTGCACACCCTTGTATACGCATCCATTTACTGTTCTTCCACTATTCCTTGTTTAGTTCGATTCCTGCACAAGCCGAACCTTCTCATTCTTGAATTAGTCCCACATCTAAATCCTACTGTACTCCATGCCGACTGCGACTGATCTCCCCAACCTGTACCTGAGTTCCAAGGTTATATCCGTTTTTGACTTTATTTTAATGTCCTCCATTTGCTGAGTGTGTGCATGTACGAAAAAGTCTGAAAACTCACCTCTCGGATGCACAAAGCATTCTGTTGACTTGACGGTTGTGGTGGAATTGGATTTATGTCGCTCCGATAAACCTCAAAAACACACGACTGTTTCCACTTAGATCTGAATTTGATAACTTGAAGTAAACGCCGTCCTATCCGTGGTGAAGATCCTAACAGAGATGCTGTATTTGATAATCGCTGTGTGCACCAGTTAACCGATGTAAAGTGGGATTATCGCTTGAGCAGCGCAGCCGTTCTTCAGCACGCATTTTGGAACGTCCCGAGTACACGTCAAGTTAGTCGACTAATCAGGTTGTACAATCTGCGATGTTTGGTTACTTTGCATCGAACGTCAGTCTTGCATTTATCGCACCGACATTGTTTACTGAAATCACCGACGGCCAAACAATACCTTAATCTGGTTAGGCGGCAAAGTGATCACAAAGTACGAAGTCCCTGTCAGTTCTGTTGAATCGAATGAGTGGGCGTCGCTTACTGGCTGGGAAACTTCATGTTCATTCCAGTCGCTTATTTGAAATGCTATCCGAGATGGCAACCGGCTGCAATCAATGGTGTGCCTACGTCTACGACTTTGCTAGTTTTGTTTAACCTTGTTTGATTCCTTTTATTCTCAGCTGGAGCCACAGTACAATCTCATCAAGTTCATGGCTGTTATTATCGAGTGAATAAGGCTGCAGGACCAAATGCAGTGTCACACACCTCGGTTCAGTTATACATGTTTATGCTAGCTCGTCAGCTTAGAAACGTGTACGAGTACCAAACGAGTCTCAATTTCGTGAATTATTTTGTGATACACAACGTAATTTGTCAATGGTGGGCCGTTGGAGTTTTCTACTTCGCACTTTTATTCCCGTTTGGAGCGGTCCGTTAAAGCAGCTGGCCACTGAGTCTGTTTAATCACCGACTATATGGACTTCATCTGTTGACACTCTCGGCCCCAGTCTGTGAATACACATTTCGAATTTTCGTGATCAGTACACGCATTCTTGTCAATACTTTCCCTCTTCTTCTTGAATAGCCTATGAACTTCACACGCCGCGTACATAATTAAAGGGCGACGTTTATGATATTTGAAATGGCGATCGTTTTTCTCAAGCGAGATGCATATATCGCTTCTGTTGTAGTGTGGTGGTTTGTCTTACGGTTGCGGATGTTCAACTCATGGTAGTCTGTTCAGTCCTCCACAGAATTTGTCTCAATTACCGCATGAACGTAGTATTGACTTTCAAATTTGGATTGAAGTAGAAATCGGGAAGTGTAAATCTGAGCAGTTTGCTAGCAGTAGATTTACGAGCATGTGCTCCGTTCTACCCAGTAGGAGTAACACCGGGAGCTTTTTATACCACTTAGTATCTTCTTGAATGAAGCAATGCGAAGACGTAAATCATGTGATGTTCTCCGGAGTAACATTTCGTACATTCTGATCACACGTGGACGTGTAACTAATTTTAAACATTAAAATAAGGTACCGTAGGGCGGAAATAATGGCTTAAGGGATTAGACAGACAGACACGGAAATGAAGATTAAACGAATGGGAATGCTGACTACCAAGGCAGCCGCAGCGTTAACACAAACTGTTTCTGAGCACACAGGGGGGGGGGTTATAACGTCTGATAGCCAAAGCTTCAGCAAACTGGAGGATACGTTTCCGGTGACTTCGAAAAATCACAGAGAATGCTTCACAAACCTTGACTCTGTGTCCTGTCTGGATTAGGTGTCTCGCTATTGATGATGTCGGGTGCCGTCCGTCGGCCTCGATGCAAGCGCCTGGTGTTTCTAGTTGTGTTTCCAGCCACTTGGGAACATGCTCTTTGATACGAGAAGCCAGCTGACGGTTTGTCCTCCCTATGTAGCTCATACTGCAACTACATGAATATTTGTATAGACAGTGGGATGTGACAGACGTAGGCTGTTTGTTCGTAGCCGAAGAGACTGGTAAGGCCTTGGTTCGTTGTATTATACATAGTTTTACAGCGTTATAAGATCTGGATACAGCAGCTGTTAGACGTCTTTTTGTCATTGTTGACCAGCCGTCCCCTAAAAACGGGAGTTCTAAGTATACCGTCTTCTTTGGTACGGTTGTTTTTTGTATCCTGAGGGTAATGACACTGCAAGGCTTCTCTTATATTGCACTGGACAGAAGCTTTCAAAATGTATATACTTTCCTGTCCAGGTGGGCTTTCTGTAGATGGATCTTCCTATCGTACCATCTGATCTTCGGGTAACTAGAATGTCCAAGAATGGAAGGCAGTTGTTTACTTCGTTCTCTATAGTTAGCTTGAGGTTGGGATGTACTTGATTCAACTCCGAAAATAATGCGTCCCAGTCACTTGAATTATCAAAAATAGCCAGGATATCGTCTACATAGTGTTTGTACAGTATCGGCTTTGACAAACTTCCACCCAATGCAGATTCCACCTTAGCCATAAAGAAATCAGCTAGGAGCGGACCAAGTGGACTGCCCATTGCAACACCGTCCACTTGCTGTATGATATGGCGCTACGCAGATATCCCACGGCTGTAACTTAATTCGCCTTACGTTACTTCGACTGGTGATTCTCGGTAATACACCAAGTTTTTATATCGTAGCAGATACGTTATTGTGATTGCCTCTTAACTGTACACTGCTTTTTGTGTCTCAGTTGCAGTTGATGGTCTGGAGTCTTGTAGGACCTTTGAATTCGGGTGGCTTGTCTTTTGTCATTGCGTCGTTTCGGTTTCTGTCTGAGTTACAACCTGCTTTTTGGAGGCATGTGTTACTTACCAGCGTACATTTTTATCCGGCTTCGTTATCTATAGCCCCTCTCAATGTGTTTCTGTTTCTGCTAATGCAGAGTCGGCTCATACACCGTCTTCAATTAGTCCGCTAGGAGTGAACACTTGTAAAGAATCGTCTGGACTATCTCATGGACAACACCATCATGACGACTCCACACCACATTCGAATATGTGTCGAGCAGGTTATTCTCACGAATATTTGTCGGATGAAAGTCGATTGTGCGAATCAGAAGCGTGCTATTCAACGTCACACAACTGTGGAGCTAACCGTGAACGTTCGGCGATCTCGACCGGATCGTTTCCGAGCGTTGTGAAGACTCCACCTAATCTTTCAAGACTGTTCACTTTAACCAAAAGTGGTGACTTGGAGACTTTGAAACAGCTTGTCAAAGAAGGCGTTGATGTAAACGAACAGGATGAGCGAGGTAGGTCTCGTTGTGCAGAAGTCCTTAGTGCTCAGGATTCTTACATGAACGTCTTTACAATACATCTTGCAATGTTCTTGTTTAAAATGACCAGTACATGTGAACCTGTGACTTATTTTGCCTGTTTTAGCAGATGCATCAATGCGAATGATGGGATCAGCAATCAGATTTCTGATATAAGGGTGTAATTAAACTATCCACTCAATATGTTGTGAACCAGAACCACTAATTTTCCTACAAAAAGTAGGATGTGTCTGTTGTTTTTAAGGTTACCAGACAGAAGTTATTCGAATGGAAGTTATGTTTTGATACTAGCCGACACACGTTTCGTATGCCGACGGAATTTGCAGAATAGCAGGTGGCACGTCCTCATTCCTAGCGTAACCTCGAATACCGGATGCATCGTCTCTTACGTGTCCACTATACGCTGCACCAAAACTTCGTTCACAGAACGTAGTTTCGACTGGAAAAGGAAAAAAACAAAAATGACCAATCGTGGTAATTACTGATGACCCATATGATCTAACCAGTCGTTCAGGCTTAGGAGAAATTGGGTTGGACAGACATTACTCTCTAAGTACTCTGTTCAGATGATTACGGACGTCTATTACGGTTATGCGTAAACGCTCATTTATTTTCATCTGGTGCTAATTTTTGGCGTAAGGGCAGCCGCTGCGACGAGACATCCTTCCCCTTTCTTGAGGTCAGATCAACCAGGTTTCTACGAGCTGTCTTTATCGGGTTATTATTACGTCATACTGGAATACCTACTTTGTTCGTGGTCTCATTGCATTCTGTCGATTTTGTCTTGCAGTTCTGTAATCACTCACCTTATCTCCTCGAGTTAACGAGTGTAGTGAGGCTTGCTGACCTGACGTTACTAGGTCAATATCACGCCGCACTGGCTTGTAAACCAACATCTCTCATATACATTGGTGCCAGCAAACACTGGTGGCAAATTCATGACCTGTCGCTTAACGGAAACCTAGTGGCTTGTGAATAAAGTTGCTCCCGTCCGAAGTTCCCAGACATTATCGGACGTCCTCGAGGCTGCTCACAAACACATGCGAACGTAAACTTCGAAAAGCCTACTGGGTGCTCCATAATTTTGATGAGGTCACCAAAAGATGAAGGCGTCAACGTTTTTTGATAGTTACTGCAATTCCTCGCAACTCATCCTACCTACGAATATCTGGAGGCCTGCTGTCAGTGAGATCTGCAAATGGAACGAGGATTTATTGTATAACTTGTCTTTTTGTTTGGAGCTATAGGCAGAGCAATTCGCAATCAAGCTAACTGATTCACATACCCCCAGAAGTGACTGTTAACATATCTGAAACATGTCTGCAAGGTATCTGAACTCCTCAAGCCCCACCATCCTCATCATAGACACGTGATGTAGTCACCAAGAGTGACTACGAATTGACGGATTGTACCGTGGAGAAAAGACCAAATCGTATATAGGAAGACAGGACAAAAAAGAAGGGTAGGAGAAAGGACCTAACTGTTAAAAACAGCTACGTCTGTATTCAATCGTTCGGCATCAAGGTGACTACACCTTGCAAAGAAACAACCGAGCTCTGAGCGTAGGTACGGTGTCATCGGTAAGACAGTTTCCTTACGGCTTTCACTGCTCCGCGTCATTAAGTAGTGCGTTCATTTCATAGTCAACTCGACCAAACAGCGACAACGTTCACGCCACTGTGTCCGGTTAGCCGCCATCTCACCTAACGTCTCCAGCCACCGACTCTGTGGGTCGCAATGTCCGCAGCCTGGGGACGAACGCGATCTACAGTGGTCAGTCCTTAATGAACAACTTTATTTTTCTACTACAGGCCACCATCCGTCCACTTCGCATCTTATACCACTCGATCGCATCGATGGGACATAGCGCTCTGTGTGGCAGACGATTAGGCGACATCTTCAATACATGACCTGTTCATCTAATTCTGTGCAAATGTAAGGACTAAGCAAACGAACTCGCTTGTCAGTCACTACCAGATATCCACATCCCAAGCTTTTCGTTGCTTACTTGTTGGTGCCATCCGATGCAAGCGATCGAACGCAGACATCAGTGGTCGAATGCTTGAAGACGGTTTACGTCTTCCACCCTGAGAGGTCATGTTTAGCTGCTGTATAGCAGTACAGCCCTTAAGCACTAGAGATATGCCTTTCTGTACCCAGAGGTGTTTCAGGTTAGTGAATACCGCATTAGCCTTAGAGATACGCGATTCTGTTTCATTCCCTACCCATACACCGCCGCTGATGCAACTTCCTAAATAAACACTTCGATCAACAGCCTCCATAACATCATTATCGAACATTAAATCTACGTACTCACAACAATCTTGCGGAGTCGTTTTACACTTTGAGACTTTGAAGCGCATTCCAAAGTACTTACCAGAGTGCGAAATAGCGTCTAGCATTATTTGTGCCGCTTAAAATT
>QNGE01004625.1:0-19126 GCA_008508345.1 Paragonimus westermani
ATATATATATATATATATATATATATATATATATACATTCATCTGGTAAGCTTAAGTGTTTGAAAGGTTTGAGAGAAAGAACTCCGCCTTTTTAAAGCCTAGCCTACACTGATTACGTAATAGTGATTTCTGTTTGCAACGCAAATTCGCGTAAAGTGAACCTTCACAGCGGCAATGGTTTTGTGAGTGTCATCAGTTAACCGTGGTTCATTGTCGAAAGGGGGCGAACTGCATCGGAACGGTAGTAATGATGATTAGCTGGCGTACAGCATTCTAGCAAATATTTACTTTGCTTATATCTACACGTGGCCGTGGATCATGCGTTTATAAGGTTTGTTTGATTTTCCATTTACCCTCTGAAGATGGTTCGAATAAATTTGGGGATTACATGTTAGTCGGCGGCTCATGTACATATCGCGACCGGCACATTTTGATTTGGAGTAACGCATAGGCTGCAAAGACGTTAAGTTTGCTCCCTAGTGAAAGAGGCGTATTAGGATATTTCGAGAAGTATGCGTATGCATACGTCAGAAAAGGAGTTGTCATTCCGTGACACTAAAGTTTCTTAGTAAAAAAAAAGGATAGGTACTATGAGAAAACCTCCACTATTCACTGGGTACGTACTTGTCCACCTCTGATTATCAGCTGATGAAGAATATTACACCAGTAAGTTGATCGGTTTGTGAACAGCCTATACAAGAATGGCAATCTGTAAGCGTTCACACTCTAAATTTTATGACTGTTATAAGGCTAGTTGGATAAATGAAAATAGTTTGTAAAACTGTAATAAAAGTTAACCTTTAAAATGTATATGTTATTTGCCATCTGAAAAAATACAGGTCTTCTGCTCATTCCCGAAGAAGTCGGCAACTGTCATTCACGTAAATGGCTGTCTTCGGCAACGACCTCTAGGCTGTTACGGTTACATAAAATATGTGCGAATTACATATGAAAATCAGAACAGGTCTTAGTGGCCACTGAAGGTCACATACGTGAAGAGGATCTGGATATACTGAAGGAAGTGGTTACCGGTAAGCGCGTGACTGACTCTCGCTTCTACCACGAAAAACGGTTGACTGGTGGGGAGCTTACAGTTGTTAGGGCTGCAGTTGGTTTGAAACTATCTGATCAAAAGAAGTGGAGGAATTCAGTACCTGGTTTTGTGAAATTCAGACGCGCAGGACACAGTCTGCAACCTCAGTTTCAACAGCTGATAACACTCGTGATCTGACATCACTATAATGGCATTAGCCAACCGCATAGGCTGAAATGATTCCTCCTGATCTAGCTGATGGCCAACTTCTTTTAGGTTAGAGCCGGCTGCTTTAGAAATAGGGTTTTTCGATCTACTACAGGATCACTGGAAGGTGTTCATGGATTCTTTTCAGGATCCACCTCGTAGTTTATCAGTGTAACCGACCTGACAACGGAAGACGGAAGGATACACGTAAAAATGGGAAGATATCCCGAACAAACTATCCGTGACGCGTGGGACGAATTCCTGGCATTGCCGCAGGGTCGACAAATTATAACCTAGTCGGCAACATCACCCTCCTGTTAAAGGGGAAAAGGATTCGAGCAAACTCTTACTGCCTCACATTCACAATCAATTTTGCAGACCAAAAATTTCGTTTCTTATAAGGGTAATTCTTTTCGTTAGCATTAGGTTTGACAAAAATCAAAAGTATATTAACGTGTCCTTGTTGAAGAGTAAGAACAAATTTACTCGATTTTTCCTTTACAATGTTTGCTACATTTTGCCTTTCAAACCAAAACGCTCAACGAAGATGAAAAGCGAAAAGGTAATTTGACTTCACTGTTGACATGAATAACCGTATCTTTGATGACTTCGGATTGTCCCTTTCCTTTACTTGTGTTCACCAGTATTTCAATGTTTTTTGTTCTTTTACTGCAGCGTACCTCGACTTACGATTGTGTAAGTGAGCCGAATTTGTTTTCAAATATAACACTGAGCTGAATTTTTGAGGCAATGGCTTAAAAGCTAGTGTTCGTCAGAGACGTTTTCCACCAGTACTGCTATTACGCCAGTGATATACCCCATTAAGCGTAATAACGAGATAGTCCAACTACGATTTATTAAAGTATTCGAAGGTGGTGTAAATTTACACCAAAAATACTGTTATCTGCAGACAGAAAAGACCCGTGCATTTGTGTTTGCTTAAAGGTAGCTTTTAGAAGATTTGAAATATAAATTTTCTGTGCAACTGTTGATCCTACCGGAAAAATCTCCATGGCCGTTGACTCATTAATTGTCAGTCAGGGAATCTTCCCTCACAATGGCGTATAAGAATGTTAGATGACCTACACGTAGCTGAAAACTGATGAAGCTATGCAGTGCCTCTACTTAGCAAAGAAATATTATGCACTGGGCCAGTGAACTATGTGAGCATGCAACTTGGGTCTGTGAGTAGGCTACAGTCGGATGTTAATATATACACTGAACTCTCAGAAACGTACCTATTAAGAAAAGGCATTGACGTTCAAAAAGACTTTGAAACGTAAATTATTTTAAGTTGGTTAAGTACGACAAAAAATAAACTATTGAAGTTCCACAGAAAAGTTCGTTCCACTCATTCTTGAAGAGGCGCGAAATGGTTTCTCTGCCTGACCAGCGTGCTTGGCCGTTGAGCGCACGGGATCTCCAATGTGCACAATAGTGTTCGTGAAGTCTTCACATAACGTTCCATTCAACTTATCAGCAGCCGACACAAGATTTCAAACAAAGACTTATTTCACTGGCCCGAGAAATGAACATTTTTCAATGAGGACTTTTTTAATGAACCAAGTACACTATACACTGACACCAGTGAAAGTGATTCGCAGCATTGTGAAAATATATTGTGCAGCAAAGACCAAAAGCTTGCACAATTTCTTTCCTGGTGAATTTTGATGCATCTAACCGGCTACACCTACAGTGTTGGTAATTATAGGGCAGAATTAAACAAAGATGGTGAAGATATATATTAGGTTTTAAGCAGAAATAGCAGGTAAGAGATATCATTCCGGATTAACCTGTTACAATGACCAAAGTTACTGAGCACCTGTGCGTAATCGTTTGTTTACCCATAAGTGATAGCAAAATCTGTCTAACGACTACGACTAAAAAAGCATTGTACGTTTTTACTCTGGTTACATCAGTGCAAACTCTGCCGCAAACAATCGCCAGATGTGAGTCAAATCAATAATAAAATGAGTGAGATATGTTGAAAGGAGTAGTCTCAGACGGATCAGTTACGGAGTAATTTTCCACAAACGCTTGAGATTTACGAACTAACTAACTTTTAGGTGATTCCGAGTCACGGAAAATGAAACTGGCGGTCATTGTCCGTCATTGTGATCTTAAATTCACATGGGTAAACATTTAAAGCGATCAGTGAGTTGCTGAACGTTAGATTACTGGGCAATGAAAGCACTGGTTGTGAATCTAACTCGTCTACTGGGGGGGTGTCCGGTAAACAACAGGAGCCAAAAAATTACTTTCTCTGATACGCTCTCTCTATTCACCAACCTGACATTAGGAAAAACCGTTCATCGTTGACGTAATCAAATCGAAGATAACAAAATCGATAGCAGAATTTCGGTCTGAAAAATGAAGAAGCTGACATCGTTTCTCAACCCCAAACTGAAGTTGAATTTACTGGAAAGCTTTCTAAGCAGAATCGCGACCTGCAGTGTACAGACACAAACTCAAGTGAGAAAAAATTAATTCGGCTGCGTCATAGCAAACTGTCATCCCTTATGGCGCTACGCAGATTATGTATTTATCTGAATAGATATTGTTCTGTTGCTCAACAACCTTATTAACTAATTTAATTGTGTTTATAAAACAAACCAACGTCATCGAAGTGAGAGAGAAAAGTAAGTCGCCAAGCCTTGCTACATGGAATGGATTGAAAAGCTCGAACCTCATTCCGTGGAGACAGGAGGTGAATTTCTTGATACAAACAAATTCGCAGAATAGTCTGGTCTAACTTCAGAAGTAAAGAGTTACTTGCTAATATCTTACGACGCAAATTCCAGTATATTCGAGAAGAAATTAATCACAATATATCTTTTCGAAAATTCTTAAACAAAAGTGGCACTCAGAAATCAAGTGTGACCTCATTCGGACAATAGTGGAAAGTCGTTTATTCACAATCACCTAATGCTCAAGGTACTAGCCAGATTACCAATATTTGGTCTGAAAATGCGTCTGAGTATCTACGACGTAGCTTTGATGGTTCTATCGTTCACTGTCCGCCGGTTTTGGGGTCACATTCTAAGGGTACCTAACCCGAACATCCTTTGTTCATCTATCGTTATTATACTTTTCGCTGGCTGAACCATAAGGTAACTCTCGAAAGAGGCCCACAAACATCATGTCAGGTGACTTAGCAATCAAAAATTCATTCGATGATTAGAAAATGAAGACCGCTTGTTATTTCCTGTCTAGGTTCTGACTACCAGATGACACATTCTATTTATGAAATTAGGTGATTTACGTATAATGGCATTTATTTATTTATTTCCAGTAATTACTACGGCTGTTAAATGTACGTGCACCCTGAAAACAGGGAGTATTCTTCTGTAAAGTTTATCTAGTCTTATACAGCCTCAAATTTGTAAAAGTAGCTACCGAATGTCAGCAAATAAATTATCCCTTGGTCCTATTTACTTTCATGTTGTGGAGTGTGTACACTTACTCACTAAAAATCTCTCATATGCACAATTGCTATTCTACTGAGTTGCAGTTTAACAGATTAAACTAACATGGTATGAATGGTCTAGAGACGTTTCCGCTTTTATCCAACAATTTTTGTTCACTTTTTGTCCCTTACCCATCAAAATTTTCACCTGAGTTCTCTGCCTTTAGTTGGCTGCTATCGTTGTTATGGATGTTTTTTGCCGTGATCACCATCAGTAAACGAAATTTTGCCACCAATCTCGACTAAAAGTCGCCAACCTAAGGTCCAAGCAAATATTTTCATAAGGGCGCTCGGTCAGACTAGCATAACGAGTACATTGGGCCCGATGTACGCGCAATGATTGGTCAGTCCACAAGGTGAAGTAAACAGGGTACACGTGTGTTTACACTTCAGAGATCTGCTAAGAAACAGTAGTGTAAACCATGATCACTGGTAAATAATTTGCCGAGGTCGAATTCAAAACAAAGGATAGCTCAAAAATTCACTATTGATTCTACAGTAGAAACTTTCATAGCGACAAAGTGATTAGACGGCGCTTGCTAGTTGCCTGCATTTTCTTAAAGTGCACAAACCAATGTGTCAAATACAGTTGGTAAAATGACTGTTATGGCAGTCAGTGGAGCCGGAATTCGACAAACGGAAAGATAATTCGACTAGTCACTTGCAAACTGGGGGGCTTGTCACCACAATCAGGAGCAAACACCGACAAAAAGAATCAAATTAAGGTGGAAGAACTGTGTTACGTCTTATAGCACGTTTTGGTCCGTATTGTAAAAGTTCAATATCAAATCCACAATCCAGATGGAAATGTATAACTAGGCCAAGATTAACTGCTCAGTAGAAGCCTGAGTATCTTCAACTAACAGATATGCACTTAATAAAAAGGGTTATGCCAAGCCATATGACAGTACTGGAATCACGGATAAACAAAATTTCCTGTGAGGAGGTAGGGTACTTCTTTTGAACTCTGAATCTCATCGTATCACAACAGGATACGCGGCCATGCAACATCGCTTGAGTGACAACTATAACGGCAACAGTGATATTGCTTCAGAGTTGTTTGTCACATCCTAAATGCTGTGAATTCTCACTTGTTGAGCGGAGGTTTATATAAATTTACCGATGTTCAAACAAATCTACAAGCTTCGGCAACAAAATTAGCTGGCGTAATTCTGATGCTATACGGTGAGATATTTGGTACATGCTGAATATATATGTATGTATGTATATATATATATGGGTTTTAAATAGACTAGCAGAATAAGACTAACAAGACGACAACAGTGGTAAACGCAACCACAAACGAATATTCGGAACGTCAAATATTCGGACCAAGCTATCAAGACTATCTAAAGGCGTCCAGTTCACATTCTCACGCGCTTACTAGTACATACGCAGTGCTAACAGGAACAGTTTGCGGACAGGCCTAGTTTGTTAAATCCCAATACTGAATAGGACCGCTCCGAATTGCTGCCCAATGTCTGGACCAAATAGCATAAAAAAGTATCTCATCAATTTATCGATTTAACTTATATACGAAATACAAACTTCAAAATATTTCTTCCGTTTGCAGTAACAATAAAGTGTGTCGTTTAATAAATGGCTTCCAGATGAGCATGCTTTTCGCAAAAGTAAGCAACCTGAATTTAGTCTGAATGTGGTTACTGTTTTGGGGAGTAGTTCGTAGATGGTGGTATCGGAGTAAAGAGGAGGAGTGTACTTGGAAATACTAAAGTTTGTACATATTCTTTCATTAACTTTGTTTCGATCACATTTAAATTTCGAAAATAAGTCTGGATACCTAAGAATATCACTCAGTGACGTTGTAATGATAAAACTAGTCCTCAAAATAAAAGCGAAGAGTTCATTCGTTGTTTTCTTAGAACAAAAGCGAAAAAAGGCCGAACGTGAGTTATATAAGTGTGTAATTGTTCTTTGAAGATCCAATATTTCATGGTTGCACTTTTTCTCGTTATGAATTTAGGTCATAATTTAATGTGAAACTGACTGATGCCAGTCCGCTAACTGTACCTCTCGACTGTTATTTTGAGCCACTAGTTTTTGGCAGGTTTAGCTTTCTACTAAATGGCTGTTGCATATATATAGCTACTTTTCTGGAACCTTGTGGTTGAAAGTAATCTAGCAGTCAGTCAAACACGGAACTTCGAACCCTTACAGAAAACTTGCGAACAGCAGTGGGTGTTTTTCAAGGGCACATCAATCTGAGTTCTTGCAGCTGGTAGATACCAACGGCCAAAATTATTCACAACTAACTGATGACCATCTGTTTTATATCAAGGCTGTCGTACTTGAGCGGATAGCGTAAAAAATTATCTAACATATGTGACAAGACGTTAACCACATCATTTCTGGCCATCAGCTTTACAAAATACGGTTCTGCTGTGATGGCCACGTCAACAATAATCTCTACATATATCAAAGGATTTATCTATAATATTTTACGTACCCAAATTTTTAACAAATAAAGATGTTTAACGACGTGAAACGCCAAAAACATGATAATCAACGTTTTAGACAATCCAGCAAGCAGTCACAACAATGAAAAAGCAGAAAACTTGCTGATGCAGTCAACTTAAAAGAAACAAGACATTGTTGTTTGGGATGTTAAGCCCAATATAGAGTAACTGAGAAAGAGAAACGGCGGGTATGTGTAAACAAATGTCCATACTTTAATCTAGTTTGAAATATAAAGGTACATTTGGAAAGGATCCAATTTACAGCGGAAGCATTATATCCAGATAAGATGGGCATTCTAGTAATAAAGCCACACCCGGAGCTCAAAAATTTCACTTTCGGACTCAGTTACTATCTCGTTCCATATTTTAGTGTGAAATCAACCAAGGGATTCCGGGAATTGAATGTTCCGGCAGGAGTTCTCAAGCAGTTCACACTGGAATCCACCAAAACTAGTATTGAAAAGTGAACTTATGTTACTGATAAGTAGAGTTTTTTGAAGGGAAGAATTAAAAGGGCGATCTTTCGGTTACAAATGTATGTAAAACTTTTCACACCCTTGAGTGATGAGAAATACTAAGATCCGCAATTCTCTATAGAAAATCGCCCAAAATTGCTAAGGCTTGTTTAAAGACTTGGCAATGATGTGAAATCCCTTGATAGCAAACCCGCAACAAGAACAGAAGTGAAAAGAACAGTGATCTGGAATGCACCGACTGATCACGGAAAGAAGACTTCGATTATGATGAGCAGTCCACGGCAGCCTGGTATTCAAATTAACTCCCAGACGTTTGTTTAAAACGGGTCGAACGAAATGTGTGTTAACTTCCGTTTTGCTAAATGCGTGAAGCACCTATCATAAACTAAATGGTTTCTTATACCGACTGCTATTCAGTAACGAGACCTGCGTGGCGAAACATTTTGATGTCAGAAGAGATATAGTGAGAACATAACCAACGCGGCGGTTCTAAAGAACCACTCAGTAGGAAGGGCAAAGAAATCAGGGTTGAGCTTTCATTGCCTAATACTGCACTATCAGCGAAAGTGATTCGAAACGTATGATTAGGAATCCAAATGAATGTTACAGAAAATGAGAGCAAGGACTTGTAGAGGATTACAATCTGAAGAACCCATGATGGATGGTGATGAGTTCATGAGGTAGCGTCCCTTCACCGTTGTAGCTAAATGCCTGTTTTGATCTAACAAATGTGCACAAAACAGCTCCAGAGTTTCTATATGGCAATGAAAAATGGGATGAACTAACAGTATAAAAACATGAATGGCGGCAAGAAATTGCTTTCAGGTCGTAACACTATATGCGACGAAATTACATGAAATCTGGTGAAATCCAGTGGTTGTGTTTAACAACTTGAGCTTTTTTAGCAGCTCTGAAAGGTACCTAGTTACTTTTTTTGCCCTTTATTATGCATCGGGCAAAGTATTCACTAGATGCAATTTAGTGAAGTTGAATCCAGCTGCTAACTAGTGATCAGTGGGACTGTTCACCTTAGTTAACAAGTGTCAGTCCCTCCTTTCAGAGTTAAATCAGTTGACATAGATTGCTGTACGCCATCCAAATACGACGAGTGTGATGCGCTCTCCATGTACAATTGAGACAAAAACGCACTGGTTGTTGGCAAGAGGCACCCGTAAGAGAAATCCGCGGCTCAGTTCCCGGATAAAATCAACCTATACATTAATCACTGTAGTTCACACTGAGGAATACTCCTCTGATACGGAACAGAAAAACATAAGGACGCATAGAATATTGTAGAGAGACGTCTGAGCCCGGAACAATTATCCAGCTAAACATTTGGCGACTGGATATGAACCGGCATAGCCAACGCACCCGAAGGGGTGTGTTTGTTCACAGTGGTAATTCTGTATATTGTACATTTTAGTTACCCACTGGACACAACTTTAATAGAAGTTCATCGATTAATTCTCACCAATGCACACAAGATGACCTAGTAATGATAAAAGCCAAACTAATTAATTTCCCTTCATTTTTGCAAATGGCTATTTAGAATTTTTCAAGGGTACGTTTGAAACATAGTTCAAATACCAGCCTGATGCATTTTCTTGTACATTTATTCGTACCAGCAATATATTCGCATGTTTCAAACTCTGTTCTTCGAACCGATAAATGTACCTCGTTATAATCTTTATGTTCGCTGGGTTCAACCAAATGAACGTATTTGTTTTAAAGCTTGATAATTCTGCCACAGTTTACCAATTACCCACCAAGCCAACCCCAGCACAGGCACTGTTCTATTATTGACCATTTACATACTTTCCCAAAATATTCGAGCTCTGGTGTTAGCTGCATTCCCCGTTTCTTTTCGAACGACGTCCTCGGATGCGTAGGTAGTGGACAGATACTAAATAATGCAAACATTCCAGCGAATAAGCCTCGCCCAGGTTACAGCTTCAAACTGCACAAGCGAACAACTGAACGTTGGGTTCCAGACAATAGTATGCAACGCGCGTCCATGTAATACGTGGAAGCTGTAGATTATTATGCTCGTAGTAAACGACAGATGAGCCCAATGTCATTCATTCGTTCTACAAGTTGCGTTGGTATGACAGAAAATTCTCCACCACATGTATGGCAGCAATCAGATTTGAAGAGGCACATTGAACAGGGTATTCAGGCTTTTTGTGAACAGGAGTTGTACAAATGCTTTGCGCAGTTAAGCTAACTGAGAGATTGTTTGGCAAAAATTCTACTGAGTTATATGCTGTGAAAGTCGCACCTTTGGAGAGGTAGCACCAACAAGGAGTAAGACTATTGCTGGGGTCTGTTTGTATCGACGTTCGTTGATGTTAATACTGAAACCAACTAACTCATTAGAACATCTCATGTGAATACCCATGAAATGAGAACATAATTTAAAAACACATATCCTTATAACGTGCTGTTAAATTATTTCAAAAGAAAAGCTTGAACAAATTGATGATGGTAAGCTGATAATGGTTTTCTGTAGAGTTCACATTGTTTCGTCGAAATGTTGAACCATTTGAGGGAATAAAAATCTCGTTTGCCTTGTTTCTTTCTAAATTTATGACTACTCAAGGCTTCCACATTTGCCTGAATGGTTGTGGGTCCAAAAATGGGTAAAATATCCACAATATGTGAAAGCGTATTTGGTGTATCCAATCGATTGTTTCACATGCGCCGTATGCGCCTCTATTTTTCAGTTGACAACTGCTTCGAATTGTCTACCTTAACGGCCATATTTACCAAAGTATCTGATTGCTTACACGCCTCCTGTTCTCATAATGTGTATTACTTAACGGTAATCACTGCTCTTTATTTTATTGCCATAAAATTGACTATTGTTCTACCCTCATCATGTCTAAGTGCTAGAATGTGAAAGTTGCCTGTGAAACCGTTTTGTATTCCAACATAAGGCTGATTAATTTTATGCAATCATTATGCGGTTGTCTATATTTGATTCTAATCCATCGGTTTTATACGAATAATGACTTTCACTGAGCAACAGGAAGTTCTTTGGTTAGGCTCACTTTCAATCCGTTTCTGAAACAAGCTAGTACAATATTCTCAATCGCCTCTTAACACAATTAGTTGTTATTGGAACAAAAAGATTTTGGAATGCATCAAAAATCGTGGTTGTATATTCTCCATTCGCATTCTGGAATAAGGTGTCTAGTCAGAGTAGACGTTGCACGGAAGCGATTTGTATGAGGAATCACCACTGTGAGTAAAGCTGTCCGATTCATCTTCGTCCCACGTTTTACTCTTGGGCTTGTTATTCGCTTTGATTAATTGGCCCGATCAGTTTAGACCCTAGGCAAGATACGTTCATTTTGCATAAATGTATGATGCTTTTTCTGTATCAAGTTTACGATAACAATATTCTCAGAAATTAAACTGTATGAACAGAGTGAGTTTAAAAATGTTCTAATCCATCACCATTATTTCGCCATGGGAAGTTATTCGGAGCTGTTTGATTCAGGCGCTTGTTTACATCCCACTTACTGATGAAAACTGCGCCTAGTTACTTAACTGGTACTTAAAGTTGCTATCAAAAGCACACTCCGGGCCTTGTGAAATAATCTGTTAGAAAACTTGAAGTGCAAATATGTATAGCAAGAGAAGCTTGCAAATAACTATGTGGTGGCCAGTTGATGGAGACCTAGTGTTGATCCGATTGGTGCCAGTGAAAATCGATTGTGTTGAGATCCGTTAGACACGGTCTACAGCTTGCTGATTCACCGGCATGATGTTACTCGATAATCGCCACACTTAGTATCAGTGTATACAGGCTGTAATTGCTGTAGTCGTGGGGTGAAGCATGATTTCTCCATTCACCTTGTTAGTTCAAAAACTCTCACCCGTTCTCACCGATATCTAGTGAATTGTGAGAGTACGAGTGTGGTTTCTGCCGACGGTCATAGTGATACAAGTGGAAACT
Organism: Paragonimus westermani; assembly: GCA_008508345.1. Lineage (NCBI taxonomy): Eukaryota > Metazoa > Platyhelminthes > Trematoda > Plagiorchiida > Troglotrematidae > Paragonimus > Paragonimus westermani. The sequence goes on from QNGE01004625.1 coordinate 11,621, forward strand.
TTCTCTCACTAGGCCATCTTCTGTGTGTACATTGTTTTGACGGAACAGTTGTCCTGGTACGCTACTAACAAGGTGGCAAAATAGGCAAAATTCACCTATTTTACACTTCAGACTTCAGGTCATCCTGTGGTAATTCTGCTTCATATGTTGGTCTATAACCACTGCTTTTCAGTAAACGGTCATTGCGTTTATACACTGTTCACCGTATTTATGCCATGGTGGCTAATCAGTAGATTCAACCGGAAAGTATTGCGTTCGTTTCATGTCGTGAATTTATTCACAGAGCCACCTAGGTCGAGCATAAAGCTCCTCTGTGGTCTGTATGAGATACAAGCGTATATGTCAATATGATCTCGAACCTGATTGAATCCCAGGTTAGAATCCCGGTGGCAGCAGATTTTCTGATAGATAGACACTGACCAAAAGTAATGTGCGATGTAAACAAAAACATTCTCATTTCAAAGGGAAAAGTCTGTATTACAAAACCTCAATCAGTTCAATATTTTCCGTGTTAATAATTTCTAGTCACGGCTATAGTATTGAGTAGGGTTCAACATGTCTCGTGTGGCTCAAGATTAAATTAGGCGCAATACGCTGCTTCTTCAGGGTAAGCGTGGATATCGTAACCAAACTAGTGTTTGACCATGGAATAACTCATGTTCGTACACATTCATCTTTGTTACCTGCTCATGAAATCAATTTCAACATGCAGCCCCACTCCTCGGGGGCTTTTTGTTTCGGAATAATTGAATACTTGTAAGTACAACTGGCGATAGATGCTGGGGGTGTCGTCAAAGTTTCGCAACCGTCCTAAAATAAGGAAAGCTTTTGTTTTGAGTAACATGTTATCACACTGCACAGAGCCGCAGTACGTGTACGGATGCGCACGTTTGCAGCGACCGCACTTTGGTTACGAATAAAGAATCACATTATTCTATGGGCTAATTATGATTAAACTTGAAAACTGTTCGAACCGTGGCTCTGTAACGATTATCCACCATCCTTTCAACAGCTTGTATTGTCAGGCTTATATCGTTCTACTCCTGAACAACGGGGGTCAGTTTTGCGATAAAAAGATGTCTGCTGCAAACTTAATCTGCATGACTGTTTTCGTAATGAAGGTAGCGCACCCAGCAAGTGACAGGCTTTTCGTTCTGGTGCACTATGTGTAGCCTCCACAAAGTCCACTGATGTGCACAAGGGCCGAGATGTTCTACCATGAACCTCGCTACACAGGGGAGCATTTAATTACTTTGCACTGGCATCTTTTTAACCTATACCACTGAAACCAAAGTCCAAGCTCCGCACTACGCACGATAAGTAATCCTATTTTCTCTAAGTTACTCCTATTTGTACTACAAAATTTATCGACTGCACGCGTAATCTATGGGATCGGTTGGCCCATGCCGGTTGACTCATGAAAATAAATTCGAACTGTGGACACGTTAAACCTGCAACGGTGAAACCGATCGTGAGATGTTACAGTAATCAAACTCGTAGGACTGATACCAAGTAATAAACTAACGCGCGCTCAACGTTGCTGTCAACGCAGCAGAAACGGAAGACCGGAAGTTACGGATACAGTTAATACGGACAGTTTCGTAGGCGATATTATGTAAAGCAGGTGGTTGGGAAATGTGACAGACAGGTGCCAATCGCTCCGTATTTTCCTGATGAATATCCAGGGCTCGCTTGCTTAACCGTTGTCGGAACAATAGCAACAAATTATCCGGGCATCATTCCAGCCTATGGTCAGGCTTCTGCGGTCTGTTGTCGTCCGTCAATTGCAAGCTCGTAATCCACACCAACCAAAACCTTGAACAGCTATGTCTACTTACAGTGCCGTCTTAATTTTCTGAATTTATGAGTATGGAAGTTATCAAACATGTCAACCTATTTTCTCACCGTTTAGAGCAGTGGACAGCTTACACCAGTCCTGTATTTCCTTGCCTTGTTCATTTTCGTATGCTTGAAAGCGTTTGCTCATTAACTAAATTACTTCAGACAAGTGTTCGCGAACTGCCTTAAAAAACACAAACACAAAGAACCTCCATGCAACTGTATATCAACCGAACTTCGTCCTTTTCTGAATGCAACAAAAATCAACCATGAACTTCAATTATTTCATACCATATAGTGCTCAGAATGCCTCTGTTGGTGAGTGAAACCTAACGACTGGGTGACCCAAGATTCTAGATTGTCAAATTACTTCAGGTGTTTCTAAACTGAGTAGTGTGTGTTGCTTCTTGAAAATGCCAACTGAAACAAGCCATATGGACGGTAGTAACAGTCCGTTCACAGTGTTTGAATTCCAAATAGGCACTTTTTCATATTCATCGTTCAAATCTATATCAACCCCAACTACGCTTTGGTTCTCGAGATTACCCATGTATTGCTCAGGCTCTAATGAGTATCTACGGAAATCAATGACGATGGCTGAGTTTACCGGCTTATTAGAGGGGGTAAGTGGAGATGAAATTACCGCGCATAGCAATTTCTACGATTCCTAGTTCGGTGATATCTGTCACCTTGCTTTTAAATATTTAACACGGTATAAGAGGCGAGTCAGTCAGGCTGGTTAACCACTTTGAAAGTGACAATGCTTGCCAATTTAAACAACCGTGGACTATCTAACACTGGAACATAAGTAGGCAACATTCCGATCGCAATATCCTGGTCGCAGTACAGAAGTTTATTGAGTGAGTTGTTTAATGCTGGAGTTCAACCCAAACAGAACTTTGGTTTTACGCTCAGCATAGTGCGTGCCCATAGCTGAGCAATGATATCATGACTTCGTTCACTCACTGTGTCCATGACAGTACGTGGTTGTCTAGACGTCTATCCACCAGACGTGTATCCCCTGATGTACTAGGTTCAGTTACACTGCCAACCGACGTGGTTATGTTCAAAGGGACTTAAATCAATATTAACCGATAAAGTGAGATGCATTGCCAGCATCAAACGTCTATCTTGCACGAACAGGGCAAGTATTTTATGGAATTGATTGCAGCTCATGATATTTACCAGACCACGCTTACTTCACAGTTACACAATATCAAGCCACAACGTAATTTCTTGCATTATTCGAGTGACTAAACCCACTTTTCTTGAGCGGTCCGACGTTTGTTTTCTTGTCCGCTTATCTATTTCGAAATAACCGGAACATTTGCTAGAATTTCTGCTGCGTATCTGTCTACTTCACCTTGTCCCTGGCCATGATGTGAAATGTTTGAGTCATTCCTACATCAAAAAGGGACAGGCAATTGGGACGTACAGATGTCACCCCAGAAAATGTATGCGACTACATGTCGGATCTACTCTGGTAGACCGATACTGCGCGGGGTGAGTGAACACCATAGTTTCCGGCAGACGCCTTCAGTCAAGCGAGCGCTTTCCCTTCTACTTTGGTGATGGATTCAAAACCAGGCAGATATCAAGAATGTAAAGTTTTAGCTACCAAGCAAAGGAACCACAGAATGTTGGCGACCGCTACTCGACTTTCACGGTCAGTGTTCTGTCACTAGTTATCTGCAGGATCTACCTTATCAAAGTGAAACAGGCAGCGGATCTGCCCATAAGCGTCTGATATGACCCCGCGTTTTGGTCAAATTCTGCGTCAGTGTGCCGATAAAAACTTTCCAAGCCTTGAAGCAGTTGGGGAAAAAAGTCAGCATCCCACATTTGCGAACGAACCCAAGCTACTTAACGTGGATACAGTTTAGCTGGAGTTGTCTGATACGTTAGAAAGACGAGTTAAATGCTGTTCACGTTTTTTCACAGTTTTTGCACACACAGGTGTCTTTCAACCAGCCACTTTCGAGGGGTAGTAGTACAGTCATTTTTCACTCTTGATAGGGCTCCAAAGTCATGCTAAATTTGCTAACAACATTCCAGATGGTGTAAACTCTATGTCCATCTCTTATCTTCGAAAAGAGCCGGTCAAACTATCTATCTGAACGCAAAATCTCCCTCAACATTTGCTAACTAGTGAGGATATAAATGCACGGAAGTGTGAAACTTCAAAGGTTTACACTAGTCAAAATCGCTGGTTTCTGATATTAATCCACTGCTTCATTTTGTTCCCATATTTGTCTGTCGATAAGTAGCGCGCAGTTCAGGAACCTGAGAAGGTCAGGTAAATGTCGTTTTCGGTTGCAAAAGAGATAGTAATAAGTAACAGGATATCAGTTTACACAAACTTTTGTATCATTCTACTGCATATTGATCACGTTTGGCCGGGTGAAGAAACCACAAATTTGGCTTCAAATGGCAATGAGTTGTTAAAGATAGTCGCCTTAGAAGTAAAGTTGTAATTTAAGGTATTTTAAAAATTTACTCCTCTTCGGCTTGTTCAGGCTGTTGTTGGACGTTTTGCTTGTTCCTATTTTTATCGACCTTTTACAGTAGTGTTAAACAAGAAACACCTGGGCAATGTGCACGAAAATGCATTTAGACCAACCGCACACCACAATGCCGAAAGTTAACGGAAACTTGTTGGAAGAATTGGGAACATATTACAAACTACATTTAATTGCATGTTGTCCGCTGAAGGGATATAGAACAAAATAACCACAAAAATAGGCTACCAGAACTCAGCATTGTCGAATGCAGTTTTACGTAAACTGGTACCCAAATCTCATCGTTATCGTGTTCAAAAGACAGCTTCAACCGAAGAGCAACAATTACCCCTCAGGATTATTGAGACTGTAAGCTCGTTAAAAAATTTCGAATTTTCAAAAACCTTTCTCGGCCTCCGCAAGTTCTATGTACAAACTTCCGTAACATCAGCTCCTAAAGGTCACCTGCACCTAACCCGTACCATACGTCCCTCATAACATTGAAACCGACAATTCTGTCTTGCGTGACAATTTTACCCGGTCTTTGAGTTCCTGGTTCTAATAACCTCCTCTATATCTACAGGCGTGAATACGATTCTGTCTAGATGCCATCTACAGCAGAGCATGAAGTTGCAGGCAAATGAAACATCTGCCTTCTGAAAGCTTCAAGTTCTAATAGATAAGCTTCATCCAAGCTGAAGAGTTGTTGTATGCCGCAACCAGGTACAACAAAAAGCAATGAAATATCAAACCAAAACCGAAGCTTGAAGCGGTCTTGGAAACAGCATTGAATGTTTACAATTCTGAACAGTATTACTTTGCCGTTGCTATTCAGGCTGTACCTTTCCAAAATTTTAACAAAGTGAATACGTCGTTCGTGGCCAGTAGCAATTTACAATTCCTTCATTCTCACTGCATGCTTGTTGCACTCTATCCGGTTTTATTAATTGTGGGTCAAATTTCAGATCGGTGCATACGATATCAACGTCAAAAACATTACAGTAGAAGAGCTAAACTCGTAAGAATGACCTTCTACGAATACTTTCCGTCAATTGTTCTACGTTTTCGCATTGAATAAAATGAACTTTTTATCCGTGTCAATAAACTTAACATTGGAATTGTAACAATGTCATTTTGCTTGTAATCCATTGATTTAAAGGGTGAAAATTACCATTTGGTTTTCATAAGAGGACGTGATCAAAATATGGTATATCATCACAGAGTAAAACCGTGAGGATTGGAGAAACGTCCGCCTACAGTCGGTGTTTTCTACCAACGGGCATGAATTACATGCAGCTTTCAAATGAAAAATCTTCCCATTCATTCCGTTAGAATGTCCTGCGTTACGTACACTTGTCGGTGCTTGTGTTTGGTGGGACCATTTCCTGAATAAGTTTGTCATCCAAACACGAAATTCCATATCCTTTGTTACAGGGTACAGTCAGGATGACATATCAGAGGATTGAGCTAAAATGGCCTTAAAACTGAATTTTTCATGTAAGTAGAGGTTGCGTTTGGAGGTGTAAAAACACGGTTCACTAGTCGATAGGTCCAACTAGGGCAACGTTTTTAGACTAGTACACAAGCGACTTAGTCCAGGTATTCTAGTCTCATCGAGGGTTCCAAAAATCTAGTTTATGTCAGCAGGTCCGTTGCAAATAAATAGGCCAAATTTTGGCTGTACGCAAACAGGGAGCGCAATTTCCGGTGGGTCATGTTTCAAAAGACAAAAAGTGTATATTGTGTGAAGATGTCCGATGTGAGGAGTACCATTAGGCAGGAGGACCATCAAACTTCATGCGTACTAGTGTGATCGACGTTTACCATGTAGAAGTACTCAAAATATTACGATTTCCCTCCAGTTCAACAGTGTGATGGCTCAAATGCTTTAGTTGTAGTGCAACTGTGGAACTCCTTCATGAATGGATCATCCGTTCCGACTACACGGATTACACCTGTTAGGTGTTCACCTATGACAGAAAATTAATTTCTGCAATAGCAAGAGCAGGTTGTTGGGTGAAGCATTCCACCTGCGAAAGTCATTGCCTGTTTACGTGGGGTATTAAAATCAGGTCTCCCTTCAGTGCACCAATTTCTGAAATTCCAGGCATGGTTAGCCATACAAAGTAGGGTTAACTCAAAAATTTATTGTCTATCCTCGTCGCACAATCCAAGTCCAATACGTTTTTGGCAAAGTGAACTTCGTAGTTTTTGTAATGTTTGATTTATTTATAGATAATCTTGCACTGAAACACTGCTGAAATACAAGGATGCTTTCCGTTTGTTTTTTTTCCAATCGTTATATATATATGTATCTAAACTAACCGAAAAGGGGGGCATACACTCAGTAGTGAACGAGTTATTTTGACGTTTCAGATCCACACTAAGATCCGTTATCAAACGAATAAATGTGTCGGAATGAGTGTTCTGCCGCTCACTGTGTCGCCTTGTCGGTCTGTCTTCGCTCGATTTTCGTTTCACCGTCAACGATGCTGACGTAGTGGTTGTGTATATATATGGCTGCCGATCCTCTCTTTGGTGGTTGATGCTGCCGTGTCTGCGTGTGTGTGAGTCAATTGCTGCCTTGCGGTTTAAGCTTTTTAGCCAAAGACTTTGGTTGAGGGCCCTAATCGCCCTCCTGCACAGGTCTGGGCGTCCTGGCAGTATTCAAAGCCCATACATACAATGATGATACAAAATAAAACAAATACCATATTGCATCGGCCGTCGCGCAGAATAAACCGGGTCGCCCTATCTGCTGCACATGGCAGGGTGGATAGGCGAAAACATGCTACTGCCAAACACTCACCCTCATACCTTCCCTCGAACAGGAACCTCCCTGGAGATAATGCCCAATCAGGTACCAGTGCCCCGAGGACCAACCTGAGACAGGCCCGAGGACGCAGGACGCTTGTCATTGGAACTTAGAACGTGCGCACGCTGCTGGATCGATGCGGCGTCAGGGAACGACCGGAGCGACGCACCGCCCTGATCGCGATGGAACTGCGCCGATATGGAATCGACGTAGCAGCCTTGAGTGAGACAAGGCTTGCAGACCAAGGTAAGTTGCGGGAAGCAGGCGCCGGGTACACTTTCTACTGGATAGGCTACCCGACAGACGGTGTTCGGGAGCATGGTGTCTGTTTTGCAGTCGCTGATCGCATCAATG
>QNGE01004625.1:22185-58169 GCA_008508345.1 Paragonimus westermani
AGCTTCTAGTACAAGCCGTTTCCCTTTCATTTTTGCCCGTGCGACCACTTTGCATGGTCTATGTTGACCTCGTGACCTGTGTCCTCGCCGTGGTGCCACAATTGTGATTTAGGGTCGGCTCGTCGCATCGCTAATTTGTGTTCGTGTACACGTGTGCTCAGCTGTTTGCCTGTCTCCCTCACATACTGTTGTTCACACCAGAGTGGGATCGCGTGGACCATGCCAGACTGCTCGTGTGGTTCTCATGATCCCCAGCGTTCATCAGAGCCGAACGGATTGTTGAGTTTGGCTTGTGTGATATTTGGGTGCCCAGTGGTTGGAACATCCTTTGCACTGCTTCAGATGTGCCGTGAATATATGGCACTGTCATTCATGTTCTTGGTTTTAGCCGTTCACTTCTTGTGGACCCCCTGATAGATGTCTTTATGAAACTGCTGGGGTGCCCACTGGAAGCGAACAGTTTGAACAGGTGTTTTTGTCTTTGTATTGTGAGTTTGGGCGCGCTAGAGTGCGTGTCTGCATTTCGAAATAATGTTTGCACGCAGATTTTCAGTTGACAGGCTGGGTGATTGCTATCGAATCTGAGAATGACATCAGTTGTTGTCGGTTTACGGTAGACAGTGGTTTCAAGCTTGTCATCAGGTCGTCCTCTGAATGGTGCATCGAGGTACGCCAGGCGTGAGTTCTCTTTTTTTCGCGTGTAAAGGTTTTCCCGTCTATTACGTTATTCAGACGGCTGTGGAACTGGTCGAGCTGAGTCCGAGATAAAACAACAAACGTGCCATCCACATGTCGAAGCCACACCCTAGGTTTGAATGTCTGAAAGACTTCAGATTCGAAGTGTTTCACTACAAGTAATATAAGTGAGCCCATTGGTGTGCCTCTAATCTGCAAGTAGATTCGGCCGTCAGATTGTAGGCATTATTATTATTGTTATTATATTATTTATTGAAATATGTCGTGGATCCCTCTGCATAATGCAGATATATATATATATCGATTAGAAAAAACAAATGGAAGGCATCCTTGACTTTCAGCAATGTCTCAATGCGGATTATCCATAACTAAGCCAGACATTACAAAATCTACGAAGTTCACTCTGACAAAAATGTATTGGATTTGGATTGTTTGATGACGACAGACGATCCTACCAGAAATCCAAATCAGCATGACTTCCCTAAAAAGAAAGAGGCATCTCGTATACAGTTCGTCCAGGAATAAGCTACAGTAAAGTAGAGCTAGAATTGTAACCAGATGGGCATTGCGAGCATTTTGCACCATAGCTTGATGAGGTGAATTGCATACGTTAAGTTTCGTACATCTGGATGTCCAGACTATCTCACACACCCGAAAACTTGCTCTCTTACTCGACAGGCCAATTTTCCGACGGGCTGAGCAGTATGATGCAACCGGGCTTTGATCCATCAAAGCAGCCAGGTTGATTACTGCGACGATAGTTATGAAGGTTAATGATCGAGCCATCGTACGGGCCAGCAAGCAAAGGCCTAAAAACATGGGAACAAACAAACGCAATGGAAGAAACCAAGCAGACGGCAGGCAAACACTGTAAAGTGAACTGGTATTCTGGACACATTTCGGACCTCACGCAACCTGCTGATCGAGGTTATCTTCAGGTCAACATAGTTGGACTAATAGCAAGTACAGTAATGGGCTGTCTGTCGATGGTACGTAAACACTGAAGCAGACATGAAATCGTCAAAGGCATCAGATTTGCTCGCAATCCATTAAGCAACATGTGATGAACACGAGTGACATGTTTCGTCCCTCTTTTCCTCATACACTGTACAGGTACATACAACCGAGCGACATGCGTTCGGTGTTATCGCGCCATATTGGGTTCTGCAATTTCTATATGTTCAGTCGTCGTTCAACTAAATTCTGTTCCAACCATCACACTTTAGAGTCGCGCTCTGGAGCAACCAACAATGATTACCGGCATAGATCAAGTACAGATTAAGTGAAATGTCCTGAAGTTGAAAATCATTTTGAAAGGTTTGACGTTTGGTGTCTCACAAAATCCGGTTTGAGTGGGGAGAAGAAGGCTACTTAGTTTTTTATATTTCAATAACAGAGATGCTTATGGACTTCACAACAGTTTTAACAAGTAATAGTTCCTGTCATGTGTTCAAAAAATACTTCTGCAGTATTTTTCAAACCAGTGAATTTTATGGTAGCTGGAAGAACCAAATTCAGTCAGTCACATTTTCAATCTATCCGAGATTTTGTCCCATAGCTGCAAACATAAACAGCTAAATGTGAACACGGTATCTGGTTAGGGGTCAACCACGTGTTTGGCAGATTGCTGATATTAAAGTGTCAAAGTTACAATAAAAACTTCCTCGCATTGCGACCAAAATCTTCAGACTTCGTAAAGTAAGCTGTACTGTGCAGTTATTCTAAGGGCAGCAATCTAAGGCTGAAACAGGATCACATATTCAGGCCGCGTGCTGACTTCCGTGCGTTAAGACCATTCGTTATTCCATCTACAGGGAATAAGTTGACACTTGCAACAATTTCTGCAACGATTTAGGAAATGCGCATCTGATAGAGGCAATCGTTACGGGTATTTTTGGCCCCAGAAACAAGCAGTGTTTCAGCTGCGGCAAAGTAGGTCATATCCAGTAGGTATGTAAATCCAAACGTTCATGCCACTTAACAACAGATTCTTATTCTAACCTACAACTCTTGACCGAAGACATTTCTGTTTTGTTCTGAAGTAATTCTAATGTTTTGAAAACATTAGTTTCTACTTCTAGCAAAAGCCACAATTTCATTGCTGGTATCAGTAGTGTTCAGTCAACAATCTCACATTCAGACCTAACTGCATTTTACCTTGATGCTGTTCTTCAACCTCCACAACTCAAGATTCGTGTTATTACTGGTAATTCATTACCTCTTGTAGACCGCTGCACAGCATCGGCAAAGTTGCCCAATATCAGCCACACCGATTGTCAATTTTTACCTTCAAGCTCGGTCCTTCTATTGTTTGTCCTGAGTTTTTACGCCTGCTGCAGTCAGACATTTCTCCGCTAACGTCAGTGAGTGAGGCTGACAGTAAACAGTTTATACTCGACTGAAGATGAAACTGAGATGAAACTTAAAGTTCCGGGAGATCTAGTCGTTCTTAAGAGACAGACCATTCTATTTGGTTCATGAGAACCTGTGCGCAAAGTATTGCCATCCATTTGTGATAACGGAGATATAACGCCAGTTGAATCATCAAACTGGGTGACTCCGACAGCGACAACATTGAAGGCTGGTGGGGTTATACCGAGAAATTTTGCCCAGTACAAGTTGAAGTTGAATACACGCTTACTACAGCGCACCTCCATACGAAGAACACAAACACCTATTGTATCCCTTTACGGGTTTCAAAGCCTTTCTAAGTAGCCCTGAAACCTACCAAGGTAATGTTATTCTTTATGCTCCTAATAAGACAAGGAACTGGTGAGCGTGCGTGTTGTGTGCATGAGAAAATGTTGAAATCCATATGTTGTTCTCCCCAGATGGGCTTACGATGTACTGATCAACCTACTGTACCATCCCTCCGTCGCTTGATGCTGATATCCAGAAAGGCGAGCGTGTCTACCTTTCCAAACTCAGACGATAACGTTGGATTTTGGTGCGAATAGTTCAATAAATCCAACAGTTTTTCTATTGTCTCTTTGTGTTGTTATATCGTCTGCATATCGATGATAAATGGGACGTCATGTAGTGTATTCACAAGGGGGAGCTCAATCGTGGACAAATAAATCAGCCAAAATCGGTCCTAAAGAGCTACCCGTCGCAACCCAATCTACTTGTTTGAACCCCATGTTCTGAAAATAAACATTGATATTTTCAGTAAACAGTATTATCAAGGGCTTCAAGGTGTTGGTTGGGGCATGTAGCCTTACGTTATGAGCCAGTGCAGACACCGGAAATATCTGATTTTGTATCAAAAACAGGATTTAAACAAGTAGATGGGGTTGCAATAGGTAGCTCCTCGGGACTGATTTTTGCTGAATTATTACTCACACAAGACAAAGAGATAAAAGGAAGACTTGGATCTATTGAACTCTTCGCACCGGAATTTAATGTGATCGTCTGAGTTCGAAAATGACGACACGCTCGCCTTTCTGGGTATCAGCATCAAGCGACGGAAGGATGGTACAGTAGGTCGATCAGTACATCGTAAATCCACCTTGGGAGGACAATATCTGAATTTCAACAGCTCCTCACCTATACAACACAAGCGCTCTTTAGTTCGTTATCTATTTCACAGGGCTCCAACTATATGTACGGGTGATACACTAGATACCGAGTTGAAATTTATTAGTGAGACCTTGGTCTCCAGCGGTTATCCACTGGGTTTTGTTGACTTCCACAGCAACCCGAAAGTAACAAACGTCTATTCAGAAAAATCCGGCGTACATGCAGCCACCATACAAAAGAGATAGTAATATGTCATTTCTAACGCGACCACTGACGCAGGTCATCCAGCGGACGTACAATGCAGCTACACTGCGTTGACCCAGTCGCACCAAGTCACTCGCACTTCCTCACACTAGGACGCGGATGACAGAACTGTTCACTCCACACTGTATCTACCAGTCCACCTCCAGCTACGCTGTCGTTTACTTTGGCAGAACTGATCGATCCCTGCGCCTTAGAATGAAGGAGCACGTACTCAAGTATATCGGGGACTTAATGTGTGGCGTGGCCCGACGCTACCTTACCAAACAATGCAAGCCGGCTTTTCGATTGTTGGAAATGCGCTGGTGACCGGTCATGTGATCGACCCAAAAAGCGCTTTCCGTGTGTTGATGCATCATCACAAGCCTGTGGTCCTTACGTCACTCAATTCGCTGTTTGTCATGCGCAGCGGGCCAGTTCTTTATATGCAAAAACTGTCGACCTTGAACCTCCGTCTGCCATGGCTTTGACCAGTGACAGACTAGTGTATACATTGACTTGATATAAGAACTTAGATATTTTGTGATGTTCACCCCTGTTACGTGTAGCAACCGATGAGAACACATGAAATAATACAACCATCTTGCGAAGCCGACCTTCTGATTTTTTACTCAGGAGAAGTTTATTTCTCCAGTTTGTTCTTTCTCGCACTTTGGTGATATTGTTAATACCGACTGTTTCAAACCAGATTCACAACAAGGCACCCCGTTAGTGAATACACTGTTGCCAACCACCTTACACTCCCTTCTGTCTTCAGTGTATTTCGACACTATCCACGTTCCTTCCCAATTTTGCCCAACACGCTAGTTCTTCATTCGAAATATCGTTATGCAAACAGGACCCGAGGCTACTGGCCTTTAGCGAAGTCATGTGAATCAGAACTCACCGGCCGGTGTTGTGCGCAAAGGAGGTTGAAGCAACTCACAGGGTTGCCGTGGTGGAAATGACACTACGTGGTGTGATTATATGCGTTTCCAATCCCTGTCTACCTCTGTTTGTATGTCATACATAACCCGCATGTTTTACGTTTACGACTGGTGAACTAAATGTTGACATATCGCAACAGGTCTAATTTCTGCACTGGTTAGTATAAAAAGCTATTTGTGAAATCTTTTAACAGCTCAACACACTGCAGGTGTTTCACTTTAGGTCTGAGAATACCTACGTTCGGCTTCAGGCAGACTACGAGGGTTGCACACAACAGGCTTAATACATTGTTTGAGAATTGCTGCGATTCCAGTTGGAGTTGAATAATTTTTTACAGAAAACGGTTTTGAAGCACTGGCAATTTGAAGGTGATGAAGTGAGGTTGGAAACGTTTTTCATAGCTCTTGTAACAAGAAAATTCATCGATGAATAAAGAACTAGCGTATTACTGACGAGTAGTGCGGCAGATTTACGATTTTAGATGAGATCCAACTGTGAAAAATCAGGGCTTCGGCTGGATCCGAACCAGCGACAGACACAGCATGCCTCAACGCGGCAAGCGCTCTACCAGCTGAGCTACGAAGCCACACATGGAGCTTGGAAATTTCACATGCGGACTCTGTTACCCACCTGTCCCACCGTCACATATGGAACCCATCAAATGATTCAGGGGATCGACTGCCCCGGCAGCATTTCTCAAACAGTTCACGCTGGAATCCACCAACGCCACTGCTGAGCATATAACCTGCATTACTTATGAGTAGTGTGGCAGATTTATGATTTCAGATGAGACCCGACTGTGAAAAGTTAGAGCTTCGGCTGGATTCGAACCAACGACAGACAGAGCATGTCTCATTTACGATATGTCAACATTTAGTTCACCAGTCGTAAACGTAAAACATGCGGGTTATGTATGACATACAAACAGAGGTAGACAGGGATTGGAAACGCATATAATCACACCACGTAATGTCATTACCACCACGGCAACCCTGTGAGTTGCTTCAACCTCCTTTGCGCACAACACCGGCCGGTGAGTTCTGATTCACATGACTTCGCTAAAGGCCAGTAGCCTCGGGTCCTGTTTGCATAACGATATTTCGAATGAGCTAGGTGGGTCAACCTGGTGACCTTTTGTCGCATGAAGTATGTCACCTGTCACCGAACAGAACGACGAAGCGCTGCTTCTCAACACATGTGGACAGGTAACATATATTTCATGCGTACGTTTCCGATGGCCACCTCGGATCAACCGTCGTCCTGGCGTTGAGACCTGTCCTTGAGATCCCGCCTGTAGGAGTCGTATTATATTATTCGCAAAGGAAGGTGCGAATTCTATGCGACACTATTACCATGCATCTTATGATCCGCTGGACTCGTGGAAGAACGGGACGAGTGGTGGAAAAAATCCACAATGAAAGCATACCCGCACTAGTTTTGCAGTTTCCTTAACTACTATGCAATATCGTTTCAACTATTCCGTTCTGATTGGTCAAAATAACCTACATCTTCCACCAGACCACCGGAAGACGCGCGGATGCGCAAAAAGCAAATATCAAGAAACACAAATTTCATGCACATGCGCATTTATTGTCCATCCTCAGAATTATACAACGTGACCTTTAGCATCGGTATATGTATTTCTTTGCATATACACCTCTCTGAAGATAGAAGTCAGGTTTCAACCTAACGAATCTCAACGACAACTCTGACTGTCTATCGTCGGAGAATGTCTGCAAGGTAACGGCTTGAATACTGTGAAGGCTAACGTCAGTGAACAAGATGGAAAGAGTATAACAGCTTATGTGAATGAAAATTCTCGAGCAACCAGTTTGAGTTATCACGTAGCAAGCGGAAGTTTAAAAGGTAAGTTATAATTTGCCGGCCACACTTATTATACCACAGTTAAGGCCGAAATGTATTTCAAAAAACAAAAAGAGATGCGTATATGGCTTCCAATTTACATGCAAGTACACTAGTGGTATAGAGTGGACGAAAAATAAAAGTTGGTCACAACTAGGATTACAACGTACATTGTTTTGAATACGTGTTACTCTGTATCACCCACAGCCACCGCCCATAATGCCTGTAACGTGCCGTCTGATTCCTATTAGGAAAGCGAGCAATAGGTGCTGCGCACGTATCACGGGAGGCAAATTTTTCATTCAAATACCTATGGTGAATAACAGTTAATCAGCGTCCGTCTTACATTCTATCCTTTCGTCCCCCATCGTAGTTTCGTGCTTTATGAAACCACATTCTTATTTACCACATAACCTCTCCCTGTGTTGATCAGGCTAAACGAGTACTAAAAACAACAGTTGGAATGCACGCTCATACGTTTAACTTCTTTCATGACCTTAGAGTTGCTGGTCTGCTGTTTGCCGTGTACCACATTCTAATTCAATGACTTAGAAAAAGCCACGGTGAACATCTACAGTAACAGTGGCTCTGGAGATCACGAAGATCGGTACATCCTGTTCGAGATAACCCAGCTATCACACCATTGTAGTAGTGTGTATTTTCCAGCTGCTGCTCATATGAATGAAGCTTCTCTATGAAAGTTATTACACTGATGGCACTGTCTACAGGTTGCTTGGAAATGCTTATTCTACGACCGTTGAGCGAGTGCACTTTGTATGTCAGAGCCTAAATCGCCTCTTCAAACTTCTTTCAACGCAGCCATAGCATCCAGAAACAAAATGGTTAAGTAGAGCTGAATTTAATCGGAAATTCGTCTGGTGACTGAAAGCCAGGCGATTTCATTGCCTCGTGCCCGCGTATACTCGTGGAAATGTAGTGAATGATACAGGGCATTGTTTAGTTCCCTTCTGCGATCATGTGCAAATCGGGCTGGGAAAACAATGGACCTGAAGGGAGAAATCGCGGAACTGCGCACCGAAGACGAAAAGTTAACCAAAAATCCGCACCAGCTCAAGTCGATACTTGGTACTGTTCATTGAGAAGCTATTTCTGTTCACACACATCACAAAGACCTTGCAGTCGTGAGGACTCACTGATATGGGGGACACGGAATCACGCAAGCAAGTAGTGCTATTCAGCTTGTCTGTTAGACTACCATTGTTGGAAGCATCCGACCCGAAACTAGTAAGATAGAGGAACATGGTCACCATTGCCTGAGACTCTTCGTGAAAATACAACACAGTTCTGTCCACTGTTACTCTATTTCACAAGCGAGCTCGTATTGAGTGGGATAATAAAAAGGCATGAGTAGATTAAGCCCTGCTAGCACCAATTGGGAATTCAATTAGGGGGTGAATTAGGGCTGTTTAGGGGTAATTTAGGGTTGTTTCATTTTGACCAATAGTGCGTCGATGAATGAGAACATATATCCAATCCCCTGCGCGTCATTACTCAGGTTGTTCATATAATATATGAAGTACATAACACAAAGGAATGGCATTCATAATCAGGAAATGTTCGTTTCTCGGCTAAACTCGCTCACTGTTTATCCGAACTCGAACCGCTTCAATTATTCAGGCGCGGCGCGTTCGACTTTACGCCTAGCTTAGCGCTTTTGTTTCTTTTGAGGTTTGCGGAGGTTGCCATTATGTCTGAGCAGCATCACAATGACAGTGAAGTAAGAGAAATTATTTCGTTCATTATAGCAATATTGGTTTCCGAAGACGTTAGCCAGCCGTTCCACCAGCGCTTGCCCAGCTTAACCGTAATGTACAAGATTAGTTGGAAAATGCAGACGTTTACGAACGCTCTCCGACTTGTATGGCGTCCGTACCGTAACGCATATCACAGCCGCTTTGTGAAGGCAAATTAAACCTTCCAAATGCAAACGACTGATTTCAGATGTACTAGACAGCTCAGCAGAAACTGGTGTGCAGGATCCGGAAGCTGACCTTCCTAAGGCTGGCCTTGTCGATCGCCTTCGAGACTGTGCAATTTCCAGCAACACTCCAAAAGTGCAGGTGGCACGACTTTTGCGCATCTTGAAGGAAAGAATACCGGAGTTACCCAGTGATGCCCAAACGTTGTTGTTGACACTGAGAAGTTCGCCGATACGTAACGTTTATCCAGGCGAATATGATAATTTGGGGTTGGCTAAGGGCATTGTGAATGCTGTCCTAGGCAGTCGGCTGCAACATGTGACGTCCGTAGGAATCCAGGTGAATGTTAATGGTTTATCAGCATCGAACGCCTGAATGAGCCGATGACAACCGAGCCATTTGTGGTTGTTGTGTATGGAGGTAGCAACAAACCTGAAGATGTCAACGTATATCTCTTGGACACACTGCAAGAACTGTACAATGTGCTAAGCAGTGGCATAAATATAAACAATGTTCCGATTACCGTCTGTTTGAAAGCGGTTATCTGTGATACACCGGCTCGCTCGTATGTTAAACAGGTGCGCGGGCATGGTGCATACTACGGCTGTGATAAGTGCGACCAACGAGGTGTATACTGCGAACGAAAAGTAATGTTCATGCCGCAAAGTTGTTCTCTTCGAACGGACGCATCGTTTCGCATCGCATGTTTATGTCATGCGTTTCAACATGAGTTTGATTTTCAACCGCGTTCAGTTGTGCACACCGTAGGTCGTAATCAATTGTTCTATCATTTGCTACGTGAGCAATTCAATAAGCGATACCTTTCATTGTTCATATTAATGCAGTTTACCACTGATGTGCGCTGTAGTTTGTTCATGTTTTGCTTTGCCATTATTTGGAAGCCGTTCGTTCAATGCATACCTTCCTTATTCTCCAGCAAACGGAACCTCGTGGGGGTCGATGAATTGTCTACGAGAACACTCCATTGTGTTTTTTCAGTCACTGCAATATATTTTCCCTATTGATTCCTGTTATGTTTTACTTTGAGTGTAAAATTGTAGGTTCCCGGTGGGGTACATGGTTTCGGGCTATATTGGGGGTTAAATCGGGTACAATTAGAGGGGAATTCGGTGAAATTGGGTGAATTCAGGAGTGACACTGGGTTGAGTTGGGGGGTAAAATTGGGTTAATTTGGGGGTTAGTTCGGATAACTCATGGTGAAACCGGGTTATCTTAGGGTAAAATTTGGTTAATTTAGGGCAAATTCGGGTTACTTTAGGGTGAAACGGGGTTAAATTGGGACAAATTAGGGTGAAATCGGGATAATTTATAGTAAAATTTGGTTAATTTAGGACAAATTAGTGTTAACTCAGGGCAATTTGGGGTGAATTCGGGTTAATTGAGGGTGATTTAGAGCACGGATAATGGACCAATCAGGATATTTCTACGCTACGCATATTAGGGATTCTCTAGGGATTTTGTCTCAAATCCCTAACAAATCCCTAAGTGGTCTCCGGATCGGTCCATCAGACGAAATTAAGGATTTTCCGTAATTCACCCCGAATTGTGTTAGCAGGGAGTGTACCACCAATCTTAAGACTACAAAAGAACTTGGAGATAAGACCATACTCTAGAAAATTCGACCATATCATATTTCCCGAATGAAGGGGAACTTAACTAGCGAAAACAGCAACTTTAGTGACCTAGTCACGATCCTGATTGTCCTTCAAGCTATCCAGAACAGCAATTCACAACAGAGAACACTCTTGCTTTTATTTGTTCAGAAAGAAAGTGGCAAGTGCAACAGACCCATCAATTTTGAGGGCGGTTGTATTCCGGTTTCTCCGGATAAACCCACGGTCTGTGATAGAAGTCTCTCCACTAACCATGGGCAATTCCCACCATCAACGGAGATGACGACCTGGAAACCTAACAAGCACAGCGCACTGTTGGGGAGGTAACATACCCCCCACCCCAAAAAAAACTGTCCACTAACTGGTAATGAGCATCTACCGTTTTTTGCAAATCCGAATCCCTCTAATGTACCGTCTTTTCTATCTCTGGCGCCGACTCACATCCTGGACGCTAATTAGCCTATTTTTTACCCAGTCGGCGGATTTACATGCTGGACGCTAATGAGCCTGCTCTTTTTCATCCGAACGCTTGATGAGCTATAAAAACGCAAGAGCTGTATTTTATAATTGCACTTCGGCGCACGGAACTTCGGACTGAGACAATGGGCGCTCTTTTTATGGAGACCAGTGTTTTTCCTTCGTAGTCGGCTTTGGGGATCGGTTCTTTATCACTGCGCCGTAGGAATCGTTCCAGTTCAATTGCATCTATTCGGTCGTTCCGCGGTGTAACATTTTTGGCGACGTTTGTTGGTTTATTATGGAGCCATCCAAGTTGTAATTGTTATTGGAGTAGCAGCTTAAACTGGTAGAGATACTTGCGAAGTCCAAGAGAACCTCCGCACAACCTACAGCTAAGAACGCACCGTCGATTGATGTCTTGTGCAACAGTATATGGGAGTTCCATTACGATCCTGATTCAAATGTTACATTTGACACTTGGTTCAGGCGTTGTGAGGATTTATTTACAGTTGATTTCGCTGGCCACGACGATGAATGGAAATTCAGATAGCTACTCCGTAAGCTCGGTGAAGCTGAATTAGACGAGTATTGCAACAGTATTTTGCCTGATAAACCTCGAGATCGCAATTTCAAGGATATTATCCAGTCGTTTAGTCGTCTGTTCGGTGATCAACCTTCTTTGTTCAGTATTCGTTACAGATGTCTGAAGCTGGTAATGAACGATTATGACGACTCTCTGACGCATGTTAGGCTGGTAAATCGTGAATGTGAACGCTTCAAGCTAAAGTCCTTGACAGACGATCGATTCAAGTCGCTGATGCTGATATGCAGTCTCCAATCTCCAAGGTTGGCTGATATACGCACCCGGTTACTGAACCGTTTGGAACAGGAACCCAATCTCACCTTGGACGACATGGCTGCAGAGTACCAACGACTAGTAAACTTGAGGCATGACACCACTCTGGTCCAGTCTGGGGGCGGTGGCGGTACCGAAGTTCATGTGGTTCACCACCCTCCTACTGCCAAATTGCGCAACCTCGGCCTGTCACACGATACACCATCTGGCCCAAACGGTCCGAAAACTTTAAAGAGGCCTTCGGCAGCATGTTGACACTGTGGGGCCCGGCACTTCGTCAGGTTCTGCCCATTCGAACAACACAGATGTCGATAATGCAATTCAGCCGGCCATGAAGAGGGGTATTGCCATTCAGGTCAGCAAAGTACACTTGCTGGTTCAAGGTCCAGATCGAAGTCGCGATCCGAATCACCATCAACAACATTCGGCAACGAAGAGACCTAGATGACAGTCTTCCAAGTCAACGCCCCAAGCCGGTGTAAGTTCATGACCCTTCATATCAATGGTCAGCCAGTCCGGTTGCAGTTAGACACTGCATCCGACATAACTATCATTTCGGAGAAACTCTGGCACACGTTCGGGCAACCTCCAGTACAAAAGGCCAAACAGATCACCGTCAGTGCATGTGGTGGTCACGTTCCACTCACGGATCAGCTGATTTGTTGCGTTTCATTCCGTAGTAAAACATTTCACGGGTCCTGCTTCATGACATCAGAACTCAACCTACTCGGCCTCGGCTGGTTTGATCGAATGGGTTTGGCGGACACCGCCATCAACACAATCTGTAATCACGTGAGTCACGCTTTGTCCGATCAACAGTCTTGCAATATTGTAAAACAATTTGAATTGCTTTTCAAACCCGGTCATGGGCACTGCACAGCAGCACCAGCTACTTTAAAGTTGCGTCCTGGTTCTACACCAGTCTTTCGTCCAGAACGACCGGTTCCGTACGCATCCTTGCCAGAAGTTGATGCTGAACTACGACTCGAACGTGAACGTGTCTTGACACCGGTGTCTTATTCTGCATGGGCTGCCCCCATTGTGGTTGTAAGGAAGCCAAGTGGAGCATTACTGATCTGTGCTGATTTTTCAACTGGCCTGAACGCTGCGCTCCGAACACACCACTACCCTCTGCCAACACCAGATGATTTGTTCGCAGCCTTAAATGGAGGAAAAGTTCGTGCCAAACTGGACCTCGCAGAGGCCCACCTCCAAGTGGAAGTTGCTCCGAAATCACGTGAGTTGCTCACCATCAATACTCACTGCGGTTTACTTCAATATAACTGCCTTCCTTTTGGGATTAAGACCGCTCCAGCAATCTTTCAGCAGCTGATGGACACCCTTTTGGCTGGCATTCCAGGTGTGGCAGTGTATCTAGATGACGTGCTTATCGTCGACGTGACTCCAGAGGAGCTGCGTAAACGAACCGAAGAATTACTACAAGATACTGGCTTCCGTCTTCTACCGGAAAAATGCAACCTCTTTCTGCAATCCTTCAAGCTCCTCAGATTTATCTTTGATGCTAATTGTCTACACCCAGATCCGGAGAATATTCAAGTTATCCAAAGAATGCCGGCTCCTGTATATGTGAGTTCCCTTCGTTCATTTCTGGGCCTAATTAGTTATTATTCGGCATTTCTTCCACCCTTTTATAATATCAGGCCACCGTTGAACAAACTGTTAGGGAAAGACGTTCTATGGAATTAGTCCAACGAATGTGAATCCACACTTTCTCAACTAAAGTCATTGCTCAGCTCCGATCTCTTATTGACTCACTACGACACCAAACTGCAGATAATTGTGGCTGCTGATGTTTCCGCGTGCGGTGTTAGGGCTGTCGTACTCCACACGTTTCCCGATGTAACTCAGAAAGCTATCATGCGCGTATCACGATGTCTTACACCAGCGGGAAAACGATACAGTGAGGTCGAGAAAGAAGCTTTGGCCATTGTGCTTGCAGCGCGAAGTTTCCACAAGTTTATTTACGGGCGTCAGCTCTTACTACTAACTGATCACAAGCCGTTGTTGTCTATCATTGGATCCAAAACAGGTACCCCTGCGCAATCAGCCAACAGGCTACAACGCTGGGCCTTGATCCTCCTTGGTTAAGACTTCAAGATTCAGTACCGACGAACTGAGGAGTTTGGTCTAGCGGATGCCATATCGCGACTAATTAACGACTACCCCACGTCGGACGAAGAAGCAGTCATTGCGACATCAACGTCAACAGACCATGCGATCGATTATTTCACGAGTGCCGTCAGAGCTGTGCCACTCACAGCTCTTGAAATCCAGAAGGCAACAGAGGAAGACTCTATCCTCCAACGGGCCATGCGTTACACCACAGAGGGTTGGTCAACTGGAAAATTCGACAAAGAATTGAAGCACTTTCGCAACCGACGGAGCTCACTATGTGTGGTGAGTAACTGCTTGATGTTTGGTGATCGTGCTGTTGTTCCGTATCGTCTGCGTTTCAAAATACTTTGTCAGTTTCACTCTGCACATCCGGGAATGAAGTCTATTGCACGAAGCTACGCTTATTGAACCGGTATGGATGGGGACAACCAAAGAGTCGTCAAAGATTGTGCGTGCTGCCAACAAGCAGCTAAAAACCCCTCGCTTGGCAGCGGTACACCGACCACAATCCGACAAACCTTGGTCTCGGGTACACATTGATTACACTGGTCCCATCAACAGAACACATTATCTGGTTCTCGTGGATGCCTACTCCATAAGGCCAGAGATCGCCCCGACCACATCGAAGACCTTGAGGGTGTTGGAGAGGATAGTTTGCCAACATGGACTCCCAGAGACCACTGTATTGGACAATGGCACACAGTTCACGTCATACGAGTTCCAGAATTTTTGCACGCTTAATGCCATCTGTCACATACATTCTCCACCCTACCATCCCCAGTCCGACGGTAAGGCTGAACAATTCGTAGATACTTTCAAGCAGGCGCTTCTCAAGTCACGGAGAGAAAGAACGTCGGAAGAGATCCTCCGAAAGTTCTTGATTGCCTACAGAACCACTCCCAACCGTGCCACACGAAATCAGCTGTCTCCCGCAGAAACAATCATGAGCCGGAAACTTCGAACAATGCACCACGCCATGCTGCCGAGAACCACGGCTCATCAAAAGACACCACCGGCGAAGCATGAATCTCTGTTCAAAGTGGGGTCAGCCGTGTACGCCGGAGATTACCGCGCGAATGATGAAACGTGGAAACCTGGCCGCATCGTGAGCAAAAAGAAAGCGTCATGTTTGGAGTTGCTGTTTGAAACGAGAATTGGTTGCGACACAAAAACCAACTGCGATCGAGAAGTACCTCCTAAGAATGCAACAATGAAAGAGAGAACCCGCTCGACATGCTCTTGGATACGTTCAACGTAACGGTCAAAACACCGATTTCGGAGAGCGCAGCACATACAGCGATTCAACAGCAGAACATTGTCGACAGATCCCCCATGCCCAGACGGCGGTCCAGCCGCAAAAGAATACCTACTGTGCGCTTCCAATTGAATCTCAAGAACCCCCGATACTAACAATCTAAAAAGGGGAGGTGTTGAGGGTGTCACATACCCCCCATCCCAAAAAAAACTGTCCACTAACTGGTAATGAGCATCTACCGTTTTTTGCAAATCCGAATCCCTCTAATGTACCGTCTTTTCTATCTCTGGCGCCGACTCACATCCTGGACGCTAATTAGCCTATTTTTTACCCAGTCGGCGGATTTACATGCTGGACGCTAATGAGCCTGCTCTTTTTCATCCGAACGCTTGATGAGCTATAAAAACGCAAGAGCTGTATTTTATAATTGCACTTCGGCGCACGGAACTTCGGACTGAGACAATGGGCGCTCTTTTTCTGGAGACCAGTGTTTTTCCTTCGTAGTCGGCTTTGGGGATCGGTTCTTTATCACTGCGCCGTAGGAATCGTTCCAGTTCAATTGCATCTATTCGGTCGTTCCGCAATATAACGGGCACCAAATGTACCCAAATGTGTTTGGGTTATTGATCCAAATTCTTCGCTGAAGATAAGTCTGTACAGGTGAACCTTCCCTCTGTCAAACGCTGATATATCCCCTTCGTTTCTGTAAGCAGCATCCACGGATCTAAAATCCTTGGAGAAATTCACAACTGAAAAACAATACAGGTGCGCTGTTTTCCAGACAGTATGTGTTTGGATTTTCAATAAATCAATTGCATTCCATCGACCGTACAAAACAACTTCTAGAAGTCAACTCCTAAGACCAAGGGCACCGCAGCTGAAAATTCACGCTCTTCCTGCAGTTACTTTTAAGCCAATACACAGTTATGGTAGGTTTCACGGTTTAAAGGCATTACCAGATAATCCAAGAGTAAACTGTCACTTTATCCAGATTCGCAGATATGTTTATCCAATCGAGTACTTCACCCTCTAAATGTATGACTAACACAAATGTCCGCCAAATCTACGCATTTCTAGTGAGCCCCGCGTTATTTTATCTACCACCACTAGGCCTGTGAAGTTTTTCCTAACTATGTTTTTCAACGTACTTCACTTTGTACATCAGCGCTTTTGCATCACCTCGGCATGCTGCTCAAATTGACTAAAGTAAATTTGCAATACAATACAACGTTTATTCAAATCGATCTGCTCGTCTCTCTGTTGATTAGTCGCTCGACGATACCACGTGGATCTTTCACGCATTTGTTAGCTTCACTAACCAACGAACATCTTTGCGGCTCCGATCGCGCCTCGACAGTTCACGGTAACACTGTAATATCATTGCCTCCCCGAAACTATTAATTTTGACGATTATGATGGTCATTTTCAACACGTCCTCTGAAGATACATGGTTACCTGCCTCAGCACGATGTCCCCCTATCCCCGCGAACTAAAATCGAGTGACGTCAGGGACGTCCTTAGCCAGCCAAACCAGTTCATGCAACTGGGTCTTAAACCTACGGGTGGGGCATTGCATGGCATGTCTAGGGCGGCCGCGTACTAATAGCAGATCAACTAGGCTGGTCACCAAGGTGTTCTGTGCAGTGGCCCAGCCTCCAACACTTACTGTGCGTGGGTGTACCACCAAGCTTGTTGGTAAGATCAGTCAATTGGAGGCTCTGGTATAGTGGCACGGAAAAACTTGAGGAGTCCTCTAGGACTCCGTAAAGCGAAGGCGGTTTAGACGTTGGCAACTCTCACATTCAGTCAAGGATTGAGATTGGCGATCAGACTATGCGTTTGCGCCTCACGAATATCCATTTTTGGGACGGTAGGTGAACTATCGTATCTAGATAGCGAACACAGGTGTACCAGTGTAGCCCACGTTGCTCAGAAGCGTTGGTCTACTTCGGTTTGTTAAATATAAGAAGAGGCATACGTGTGAAGCACGTGAACATAGGATTACTGCGGAAAAATGGGCGGATGTCTGGACAGGACTTCGTCAATTTTTCCAAATCGACGACATCCGACAGGTCTTCCAAATTAGCTAACTAATGCGGGAATTTGAAGTTTCGGAGGTGGTGCCCTAAGTTTTCCGCGTTGGATATGTTTTTGGAATCAGAAGTGAAACGCGGAGTTACGCGACAAGTAAGAGAACGCAAAATGGTCGTGTGAACAATCAGCGATATGACGTCATTCCCCACCTACTACAGAGATATGACACAACCTCACCAAGCCGGTTGTTATGGATGTTTATACGGCTGGCTGGAATGACTATATCAAGACGACCTGTCGACCGGAGCGGAGCAGCCGATTTCGCGTAAACATCGTCACTGACGACGGTGTTACTACATTCAGTTGGGGGATTGATGTACACAATGCAAAGATTTTTGACGGCTTTGCATCATCAGCCGGCTTTATCAGAACCAGCCAGATGTACTGCGCAACTTCTACTGCTGACATGAATCCAAATTGCCAGGGAGACTGCTACCGTCTTGCTGAGGAATACATCTTCTCCAAACTGACCTGTAGCGACAGACCTTGAGTCACCTGAATTTCATAACCCAAACCGTGTTGACAGCGGGGAGCTGTTGGTAGATCATGCCACTACAGTCTTGAAATTTGGCCTCTGAAACCAGTGAGTCCAACGTTCGAGAGAGGGTGGCTTGTTGACATCTGTTATAGGGTACGAACGTTGGGAGCGCCACTATCACTTTGAATTCCATACCTGGGCGAGAGTTGAGAGAAATGGAGGAGTGGGTGGTGAGAGACGAGGTTTATCAAAACATTTTGTACAATCAGCGGTATCCGTTCTAAGACCAGCAGAGTATTCAGCAAAAATGAGGGCCGGGAATGGCTCAAGGGCCGGCTTGTAAGAGGTGGCGGGAAAAGAGTTAGTAGTAGAGCGTTTCCACTCATCCACCATGCTGCTGGAAGCGGAAAGAGCGAACTCATCTTCACAGCGCAACAGTCCATGAAGTATGGACCTGTTGATTGCTTCTATGTTTGTAGCTGATACACTACCAGGATGCTCGGACCTAGACCAAAAAACTGTTTGGGTTATTTGCCAAAGCATTTGGTCCAAAAGCCTGTGCCACAAGGTAGCGGGTGGTTGGCGGTATACCAAAACCGGCACCCTTTATGGTAATAGACGCCAACCCGCTTCCAACCCCAAACTAAATAACCAAGAGATCTTGGAGGCTTCACTTGACCTGATGTGCTTACGGTGAGCTCATGACTGATTGATTGGGTATTACCTGCTTCTGAATTTGTGACAAGAAGTGTTGGGAAAGTGTTAACAGAATACGATGGGGCAGTGAGAATGTGGAAAGTGGAGTTGTTAGGGTAGGGTTTAAACGGTGTGTTCCGCTGAAAACGGTTAGGTCGAAATGAAATGGTCATGCTCACACGTAGGTTGTCAACAAAGAGATCGCGAGTTGCATTTTAGTGGGTGCGCGGTTGTCTAGCTATATTAGAAGTGGCCTTGAACAAAGGGGAATCCGGTCTGGGGGTGATAATGGGGCTCTAGCTGAGCCCTGCATTAAAAGACGAGTCAATTGAGATAGCTATCCTTAGACAAAGGCCTAGAACTAGATGTTGGCAATAGTTGCACCCATTTATTTGGGTTTTCACGCTTGTCCCTTCTGTCGTGATGCCACAAAAGTAAACTCAAGCAGCTCGTGAAGTAGTGAGCTGAGGAGGGTTTATTATCTTTGGGGTTTCTCTGGTGGTTGGTTGGTGGATTCCCCTGGGAGGTGTTTAAAGCTGAAACGTCAGAGAGCTTCCGACTGGTAGACTGAAAAATTTCTGTATCATTTGAATCACTTACCACCAAATAGGTTGAAATCTAGACGCTCCATTTGGATCGGCAAAGTTCTTTACATGCTCCCGTTCGCCAGTTGACTCCTTGGCCGAGGTTGCCCGTACGTTCGGCATGCCACTGGAACTGTCGAAAACTGCCGTTAGAACCATCAAGTCGGCGAATCTGTTTCCTCTTTTTTATCATCAACACTATCGAGAGGATAGTTGGTCTACTTAGGTGTGGTGCACCAAATTGGAGCCATATAATTATTGGGACCCATTTTATCATCATTGACCATCACCAAACTCTGATTGAATGCGTCCCGAGCCACGCACTTAGAGACGGGGGTCTTGGCAACTGAGAGATGACGACAACCCCTTTCAATGTGTTTTCCCCGCCATAATTCTTATCAGTTTAAGCGAGGTTTTAGACTTGATGCGGCCTCGGTATTATATGAACTGTTCTGCAATCGTTTGACTCTGGAATTAGAGCAAAGACGAGCAGCTTATCCCTTGTGTATTCTGTTTATCTGGAACATTTAGTACGTCGACACTGTCTGAGCAACGCATCGGCTTCGTGAATTCCGCTGTCAGCGGGTTGATGAGCATGCCTGCATTCCTAATATCATCCCTTCGGGACTTTCCAGGATTTGGAGATGCAAGTTAACGGTAGAGTTATTTTCCGTTAGTAGGTCCGTTACGGCATGGTCTGCTTCGGGATGAGAAAGCTCAGCTTCCAGCTTAGACATCGTGCTGAGGAAATCCGGCGGTGGATTTCCCTAAGAGAACAAGGCGATTCACAGTTTGGAAAGTGCTGGTGGAAACTGCCAGTTTGGTCTCACCACCTTCAACGGTAGCTCCTTTGGAGGAGCCATCATATATTCCGGGCCTGGAAGCTTTGATTTCAGAGAGCTCAGCAAAGTGCTTCGAGCTTGGATTGGTAGCTTTCACTTCAGTCGTTCCTGCTTGATAACTGATTTCGTGATCCGTAAACATGAGAAAATCTCTAGCCAGACGCGGAGGAAGACGGAATATGAGCAGGTTATATAGAATTAATATTGTCAAACAGTCAAAATAGGAGAACACTATTCAACGCCAAAACCAATAACTAGTGGGGTAGTTCAAAGAGGCGCTCTGGGTCCGTTGCTCTTCTTAATGTACATAAACGATCTGTGCGACGTTATNAATTGTCAAAATTAATAGTTTCGGGGAGGCAATGATATTACAGTGTTACCGTGAACTGTCGAGGCGCGATCGGAGCCGCAAAGATGTTCGTTGGTTAGTGAAGCTAACAAATGCGTGAAAGATCCACGTGGTATCGTCGAGCGACTAATCAACAGAGAGACGAGCAGATCGATTTGAATAAACGTTGTATTGTATTGCAAATTTACTTTAGTCAATTTGAGCAGCATGCCGAGGTGATGCAAAAGCGCTGATGTACAAAGTGAAGTACGTTGAAAAACATAGTTAGGAAAAACTTCACAGGCCTAGTGGTGGTAGATAAAATAACGCGGGGCTCACTAGAAATGCGTAGATTTGGCGGACATTTGTGTTAGTCATACATTTAGAGGGTGAAGTACTCGATTGGATAAACATATCTGCGAATCTGGATAAAGTGACAGTTTACTCTTGGATTATCTGGTAATGCCTTTAAACCGTGAAACCTACCATAACTGTGTATTGGCTTAAAAGTAACTGCAGGAAGAGCGTGAATTTTCAGCTGCGGTGCCCTTGGTCTTAGGAGTTGACTTCTAGAAGTTGTTTTGTACGGTCGATGGAATGCAATTGATTTATTGAAAATCCAAACACATACTGTCTGGAAAACAGCGCACCTGTATTGTTTTTCAGTTGTGAATTTCTCCAAGGATTTTAGATCCGTGGATGCTGCTTACAGAAACGAAGGGGATATATCAGCGTTTGACAGAGGGAAGGTTCACCTGTACAGACTTATCTTCAGCGAAGAATTTGGATCAATAACCCAAACACATTTGGGTACATTTGGTGCCCGTTATATTGCGGAACGACCGAATAGATGCAATTGAACTGGAACGATTCCTACGGCGCAGTGATAAAGAACCGATCCCCAAAGCCGACTACGAAGGAAAAACACTGGTCTCCATAAAAAGAGCGCCCATTGTCTCAGTCCGAAGTTCCGTGCGCCGAAGTGCAATTATAAAATACAGCTCTTGCGTTTTTATAGCTCATCAAGCGTTCGGATGAAAAAGAGCAGGCTCATTAGCGTCCAGCATGTAAATCCGCCGACTGGGTAAAAAATAGGCTAATTAGCGTCCAGGATGTGAGTCGGCGCCAGAGATAGAAAAGACGGTACATTAGAGGGATTCGGATTTGCAAAAAACGGTAGATGCTCATTACCAGTTAGTGGACAGTTTTTTTTGGGATGGGGGGTATGTGACACCCTCAACACCTCCCCTTTTTAGATTGTTAGTATCGGGGGTTCTTGAGATTCAATTGGAAGCGCACAGTAGGTATTCTTTTGCGGCTGGACCGCCGTCTGGGCATGGGGGATCTGTCGACAATGTTCTGCTGTTGAATCGCTGTATGTGCTGCGCTCTCCGAAATCGGTGTTTTGACCGTTACGTTGAACGTATCCAAGAGCATGTCGAGCGGGTTCTCTCTTTCATTGTTGCATTCTTAGGAGGTACTTCTCGATCGCAGTTGGTTTTTGTGTCGCAACCAATTCTCGTTTCAAACAGCAACTCCAAACATGACGCTTTCTTTTTGCTCACGATGCGGCCAGGTTTCCACGTTTCATCATTCGCGCGGTAATCTCCGGCGTACACGGCTGACCCCACTTTGAACAGAGATTCATGCTTCGCCGGTGGTGTCTTTTGATGAGCCGTGGTTCTCGGCAGCATGGCGTGGTGCATTGTTCGAAGTTTCCGGCTCATGATTGTTTCTGCGGGAGACAGCTGATTTCGTGTGGCACGGTTGGGAGTGGTTCTGTAGGCAATCAAGAACTTTCGGAGGATCTCTTCCGACGTTCTTTCTCTCCGTGACTTGAGAAGCGCCTGCTTGAAAGTATCTACGAATTGTTCAGCCTTACCGTCGGACTGGGGATGGTAGGGTGGAGAATGTATGTGACAGATGGCATTAAGCGTGCAAAAATTCTGGAACTCGTATGACGTGAACTGTGTGCCATTGTCCAATACAGTGGTCTCTGGGAGTCCATGTTGGCAAACTATCCTCTCCAACACCCTCAAGGTCTTCGATGTGGTCGGGGCGATCTCTGGCCTTATGGAGTAGGCATCCACGAGAACCAGATAATGTGTTCTGTTGATGGGACCAGTGTAATCAATGTGTACCCGAGACCAAGGTTTGTCGGATTGTGGTCGGTGTACCGCTGCCAAGCGAGGGGTTTTTAGCTGCTTGTTGGCAGCACGCACAATCTTTGACGACTCTTTGGTTGTCCCCATCCATACCGGTTCAATAAGCGTAGCTTCGTGCAATAGACTTCATTCCCGGATGTGCAGAGTGAAACTGACAAAGTATTTTGAAACGCAGACGATACGGAACAACAGCACGATCACCAAACATCAAGCAGTTACTCACCACACATAGTGAGCTCCGTCGGTTGCGAAAGTGCTTCAATTCTTTGTCGAATTTTCCAGTTGACCAACCCTCTGTGGTGTAACGCATGGCCCGTTGGAGGATAGAGTCTTCCTCTGTTGCCTTCTGGATTTCAAGAGCTGTGAGTGGCACAGCTCTGACGGCACTCGTGAAATAATCGATCGCATGGTCTGTTGACGTTGATGTCGCAATGACTGCTTCTTCGTCCGACGTGGGGTAGTCGTTAATTAGTCGCGATATGGCATCCGCTAGACCAAACTCCTCAGTTCGTCGGTACTGAATCTTGAAGTCTTAACCAAGGAGGATCAAGGCCCAGCGTTGTAGCCTGTTGGCTGATTGCGCAGGGGTACCTGTTTTGGATCCAATGATAGACAACAACGGCTTGTGATCAGTTAGTAGTAAGAGCTGACGCCCGTAAATAAACTTGTGGAAACTTCGCGCTGCAAGCACAATGGCCAAAGCTTCTTTCTCGACCTCACTGTATCGTTTTCCCGCTGGTGTAAGACATCGTGATACGCGCATGATAGCTTTCTGAGTTACATCGGGAAACGTGTGGAGTACGACAGCCCTAACACCGCACGCGGAAACATCAGCAGCCACAATTATCTGCAGTTTGGTGTCGTAGTGAGTCAATAAGAGATCGGAGCTGAGCAATGACTTTAGTTGAGAAAGTGTGGATTCACATTCGTTGGACTAATTCCATAGAACGTCTTTCCCTAACAGTTTGTTCAACGGTGGCCTGATATTATAAAAGGGTGGAAGAAATGCCGAATAATAACTAATTAGGCCCAGAAATGAACGAAGGGAACTCACATATACAGGAGCCGGCATTCTTTGGATAACTTGAATATTCTCCGGATCTGGGTGTAGACAATTAGCATCAAAGATAAATCTGAGGAGCTTGAAGGATTGCAGAAAGAGGTTGCATTTTTCCGGTAGAAGACGGAAGCCAGTATCTTGTAGTAATTCTTCGGTTCGTTTACGCAGCTCCTCTGGAGTCACGTCGACGATAAGCACGTCATCTAGATACACTGCCACACCTGGAATGCCAGCCAAAAGGGTGTCCATCAGCTGCTGAAAGATTGCTGGAGCGGTCTTAATCCCAAAAGGAAGGCAGTTATATTGAAGTAAACCGCAGTGAGTATTGATGGTGAGCAACTCACGTGATTTCGGAGCAACTTCCACTTGGAGGTGGGCCTCTGCGAGGTCCAGTTTGGCACGAACTTTTCCTCCATTTAAGGCTGCGAACAAATCATCTGGTGTTGGCAGAGGGTAGTGGTGTGTTCGGAGCGCAGCGTTCAGGCCAGTTGAAAAATCAGCACAGATCAGTAATGCTCCACTTGGCTTCCTTACAACCACAATGGGGGCAGCCCATGCAGAATAAGACACCGGTGTCAAGACACGTTCACGTTCGAGTCGTAGTTCAGCATCAACTTCTGGCAAGGATGCGTACGGAACCGGTCGTTCTGGACGAAAGACTGGTGTAGAACCAGGACGCAACTTTAAAGTAGCTGGTGCTGCTGTGCAGTGCCCATGACCGGGTTTGAAAAGCAATTCAAATTGTTTTACAATATTGCAAGACTGTTGATCGGACAAAGCGTGACTCACGTGATTACAGATTGTGTTGATGGCGGTGTCCGCCAAACCCATTCGATCAAACCAGCCGAGGCCGAGTAGGTTGAGTTCTGATGTCATGAAGCAGGACCCGTGAAATGTTTTACTACGGAATGAAACGCAACAAATCAGCTGATCCGTGAGTGGAACGTGACCACCACATGCACTGACGGTGATCTGTTTGGCCTTTTGTACTGGAGGTTGCCCGAACGTGTGCCAGAGTTTCTCCGAAATGATAGTTATGTCGGATGCAGTGTCTAACTGCAACCGGACTGGCTGACCATTGATATGAAGGGTCATGAACTTACACCGGCTTGGGGCGTTGACTTGGAAGACTGTCATCTAGGTCTCTTCGTTGCCGAATGTTGTTGATGGTGATTCGGATCGCGACTTCGATCTGGACCTTGAACCAGCAAGTGTACTTTGCTGACCTGAATGGCAATACCCCTCTTCATGGCCGGCTGAATTGCATTATCGACATCTGTGTTGTTCGAATGGGCAGAACCTGACGAAGTGCCGGGCCCCACAGTGTCAACATGCTGCCGAAGGCCTCTTTAAAGTTTTCGGACCGTTTGGGCCAGATGGTGTATCGTGTGACAGGCCGAGGTTGCGCAATTTGGCAGTAGGAGGGTGGTGAACCACATGAACTTCGGTACCGCCACCGCCCCCAGACTGGACCAGAGTGGTGTCATGCCTCAAGTTTACTAGTCGTTGGTACTCTGCAGCCATGTCGTCCAAGGTGAGATTGGGTTCCTGTTCCAAACGGTTCAGTAACCGGGTGCGTATATCAGCCAACCTTGGAGATTGGAGACTGCATATCAGCATCAGCGACTTGAATCGATCGTCTGTCAAGGACTTTAGCTTGAAGCGTTCACATTCACGATTTACCAGCCTAACATGCGTCAGAGAGTCGTCATAATCGTTCATTACCAGCTTCAGACATCTGTAACGAATACTGAACAAAGAAGGTTGATCACCGAACAGACGACTAAACGACTGGATAATATCCTTGAAATTGCGATCTCGAGGTTTATCAGGCAAAATACTGTTGCAATACTCGTCTAATTCAGCTTCACCGAGCTTACGGAGTAGCTATCTGAATTTCCATTCATCGTCGTGGCCAGCGAAATCAACTGTAAATAAATCCTCACAACGCCTGAACCAAGTGTCAAATGTAACATTTGAATCAGGATCGTAATGGAACTCCCATATACTGTTGCACAAGACATCAATCGACGGTGCGTTCTTAGCTGTAGGTTGTGCGGAGGTTCTCTTGGACTTCGCAAGTATCTCTACCAGTTTAAGCTGCTACTCCAATAACAATTACAACTTGGATGGCTCCATAATAAACCAACAAACGTCGCCAAAAATGTTACACCGCGGAACGACCGAATAGATGCAATTGAACTGGAACGATTCCTACGGCGCAGTGATAAAGAACCGATCCCCAAAGCCGACTACGAAGGAAAAACACTGGTCTCCATAAAAAGAGCGCCCATTGTCTCAGTCCGAAGTTCCGTGCGCCGAAGTGCAATTATAAAANGTAAACTTGAGGCATGACACCACTCTGGTCCAGTCTGGGGGCGGTGGCGGTACCGAAGTTCATGTGGTTCACCACCCTCCTACTGCCAAATTGCGCAACCTCGGCCTGTCACACGATACACCATCTGGCCCAAACGGTCCGAAAACTTAAAAGAGGCCTTCGGCAGCATGTTGACACTGTGGGGCCCGGCACTTCGTCAGGTTCTGCCCATTCGAACAACACAGATGTCGATAATGCAATTCAGCCGGCCATGAAGAGGGGTATTGCCATTCAGGTCAGCAAAGTACACTTGCTGGTTCAAGGTCCAGATCGAAGTCGCGATCCGAATCACCATCAACAACATTCGGCAACGAAGAGACCTAGATGACAGTCTTCCAAGTCAACGCCCCAAGCCGGTGTAAGTTCATGACCCTTCATATCAATGGTCAGCCAGTCCGGTTGCAGTTAGACACTGCATCCGACATAACTATCATTTCGGAGAAACTCTGGCACACGTTCGGGCAACCTCCAGTACAAAAGGCCAAACAGATCACCGTCAGTGCATGTGGTGGTCACGTTCCACTCACGGATCAGCTGATTTGTTGCGTTTCATTCCGTAGTAAAACATTTCACGGGTCCTGCTTCATGACATCAGAACTCAACCTACTCGGCCTCGGCTGGTTTGATCGAATGGGTTTGGCGGACACCGCCATCAACACAATCTGTAATCACGTGAGTCACGCTTTGTCCGATCAACAGTCTTGCAATATTGTAAAACAATTTGAATTGCTTTTCAAACCCGGTCATGGGCACTGCACAGCAGCACCAGCTACTTTAAAGTTGCGTCCTGGTTCTACACCAGTCTTTCGTCCAGAACGACCGGTTCCGTACGCATCCTTGCCAGAAGTTGATGCTGAACTACGACTCGAACGTGAACGTGTCTTGACACCGGTGTCTTATTCTGCATGGGCTGCCCCCATTGTGGTTGTAAGGAAGCCAAGTGGAGCATTACTGATCTGTGCTGATTTTTCAACTGGCCTGAACGCTGCGCTCCGAACACACCACTACCCTCTGCCAACACCAGATGATTTGTTCGCAGCCTTAAATGGAGGAAAAGTTCGTGCCAAACTGGACCTCGCAGAGGCCCACCTCCAAGTGGAAGTTGCTCCGAAATCACGTGAGTTGCTCACCATCAATACTCACTGCGGTTTACTNATTCATTGATTCGTTTCTACCCTTTTTGTGAAAATCTTCAAGTCTAGTGTCCACGCTTTGATTATTTGCTCTTTTCAAAGCGCGCGCTCTTTCTACATGAAACAGCTTACATTATCAAACAGTAGACAAACTGGATTAGAGGTTTTCAGTCTAGAAACAACATTTGGGAGGTGTGAAACACATTCATATTGATGGGCTTGGTCGTTCCCCTCGTTCAGTATGGTCTGCGTGTCTTTGAAGATAAGCTTGAAAAGCACAGCAATCCTCATAATCAAGGTCGGTCAACGTGGTATCGGAAAGAAACTGGAAACCTGTGATACTCAGAATTAGGGACTTCGAATAGTCTCAAGAATTGTTCGTGAATCAAAACCCCCCACGCAAGTAATAAGGTGAAGACCTGGTACTGGTAGCAGTAAGCAATTCTTATTCATGAATTGAGAGGCCGAATTTATGGATGTACAACAGTATTGAAGAAATCGCAGCCTGTCATTAGCTGATCTCATTAGCACACTCAACATCATGAACTGTATGTTAATTGGTGGAATACGGAACAGATGAACTGGCAGAACACTGAGACCGTTCGTCCAATGTTGTATCATTAACGCGATATTTGAATTGGCCGTTTGTCAGATCTTCTGTTGTCCTAGCGGACTCCTCACGTTTTTCCGTGCCACTATACCAGAGCCTTCAATTGACTGAACTTACCAACAAGCTTGGTGGTACACTCACGCACAATAAGTGTTGGAGGCTGGACCACTGCACAGAACACGTTAAGAAACTAAGGAACCTTCTAGGCAGCTGACGGTTATATGATTTCAAACAAAAATGTTCGGTGTGGCCTGATGGAGTAATTGCATGAGTTTCTCAGAATGATAGATAAACCATTAAATTCGCCACATTATTCTTCCCGGAGGACTTCTAAAACAATCGTTGTGCCTCGGAAAAAAAGAAAAATAAACATAATTTCAACACTTTATCAGAAACGAACAAGCAAGCTATTGTCTACTTGATTGTGTGGTTGAACGTGGTGGTGGAACAGTTGGTGTCTGTGGGTGGTGGTTGGATGCTAGGAGGTTCAATCACTGGGATTGCAGGGACAATTTCAGTAGTAACTAAAGGAAGTTTTTCCGCAATTCGACGTAATGATTTGTTCGGTGGTTGCATAATTCTGTTATCCAAGTAAGACACCTTGAGATAGCAAATACTGACGGTATCACAATTTCCAGCCCGATCAATGGTGAAGCAATTTTCTTGGCGTGTCATCGTTGCATGCACCCAGAAAAGCAGACAGAGATTGTTTCCGAAGGTGTATTATGCAAAGCGCAGCGTGGGGTTGAATGCAACCGTTCTCTTTGCTCGTTTGGCTGTTCGTTGACTTGGGATCTTCGTGCACAACGTTGACGTAGCGGTTAATTCAAATTCAGTTTGTGCGCACTTGCCTGTCTCGACCGCGCGTTACACGGTTGTCATGTTCAGCCGAACACTGCCCCCCTTGATCGATCTTTTCCCAGCTCGTTCGAAACTTTGACCTCTAGCCCAATCCCGGGGACGTCTGATGGTGGCTCATGGATCGTAGACTGTTTGTATGGCTCTTGTCGATCGAAGTAGAACACGAGTAGCAGTGTGTCAGTTCCTGTCAGTTCTTTAATTTAACGAGTTGCTTCTGAAAGTATTCGTTCAACAACTTATGGCTTTTTTCACTGTTTATGTATCCCCACTGGGACTCCAGGGCCCTGCACCGTGATGCGCGGCCACATTTTGTCGCCAAACCTCAGAAAAGCTTTAGTCATCCTCTTACCGTAACAGTTCTGGAAGTTATAAGATATCTCCAGATGTTTGGTGCGCCTTCCGATGTGCGCCAAAAAGGATGCTTACATAATGCGCAAATGGGATTCGTAGTTGTTGCGTGATGGACAATGGGGAGTTTGGTGGTGGTCTCACTTCTCGCCTGGTTCTTTTAAACATCGGGATGTCACTCCTGGTAGGACGTCCAAATGCATCATCATGCTGTTCCATCACTACTTGATATAATTTGCATCAAAAAATGTCGAAAGTATTCGGCACTGTTCGGAGAGAACGAGAAATTTCAAAATTTGGTGAACGATCAGGTAGTCTTTAGCGTAGAACTTTGTAGACTGCTGGAAGCCACCAAAAGTTGACAATTTTGCTAAGTGTTCGTCCAACACGATGTGTTGTGCGCTTACTCGTGAATGAAGATTTCCGTGCACGATGGATGTTTATAGCATGGAGTGGAAGAGCACAATGGCACAAGTTGGGAGGAGGAATGTGGATGGCTCAAATATGCTACCACGAACAGAGTCAACGCGAAATTTTCGACAGACATCATGAGATACCAATATATTCGCAATGGTACATAAAGTACATAAATCCGTCAAATACATGTTATCATATTTCGTGGTAAGCTAAGGCAACCGGAAAAATAATTCGATGATACAAAAGGCCTCATTGAATCTGCGTGTTCTAAGCAGAGCTCATATAAAGCCATTTCGGTGGGTTTACTCATAAGTGCCAATTTTATATTTCCCAAATTCTAGGCGACGCGTGCACATGATCAGACATACATCAACGGAATTGTGTTGATTCCACAACGGCTTTGTGAGCATGAAGTAGACGGAATGCTAGATGCGGGTGTGAGTAGGTGGTAAAACATGCCGTTTCAAGCAAGCTGATTTCAAGAGGAGCCTGACAGCGAGGAAAGATACGTACTTTGTAGGCAGCCAACGGCTCAGTGTTTCTCCGACCACACCCAAAAGGTCATCGGGGGAAACAGATAGTTTGAAGATAGACATTGTGTTTGATAGCGTTAGATAGCTTTTCAGACCGTTTTTAAAACGCAGAGTGTTGCTACTTTCCCTGACTCCATTCGGAAGTTTATTTCAAATGCAGGAATATTTCACAATGAACACGTTTGCGCGTATTTTTTTTACTGAGATCGCAGAATTCGCAAGGTGGAGCCCTTACTTCTAAGACCGCATGGGGAGCAGTTGTAAGTGGACGGTAATCGCTGTGGTGATGGCATCCGATTGTATGCGTTCATATAGAGGCGTCAGGTTCATTTTTAGTCGTCGCAACCAAGGTGGATCAACACCAAGTTTTCTACAGGGTTGCCTGTAGGTGATCGAAGACGAATATCCTAGTAGTCTAGTAGGTAGGTGGTCTTCAAATGTCTTAGCACAAACCTATCAGACTTGCACGGATGGCAGTAAATGAGCGTGTGATACTCAAGTTGAGGTCAGACCCACATTCTGTACACAGCCACTCTGGCATTCGGCAGACTGAACGTGTTTCTGATACAGCCTAATTTTTTTGATTTTACTACCCGAAAACATTTCTTTTCAGAAATTAAAGGAGTTCGAACACCGTTTTCCTAGATCTGTGATGGAAGTGGCGGTATCAAAATTATGAACGTTCGATGGGACAGAAAAATCGAGCGATTTACAACCATGAGTAACTGTGTTCAATTTACTCACTGAGAACTTCATTAGCCATGTTCGTACCACAATTGCAATGATGATATGTATTGTCGTATATTTCGTAGACAAAAAGCGATGCTACCAGGCTGGCAGGATGTGTCAACGATTTCGATATCGTCAGCAAACACAAGGGGCTTGTCATGTGTGATAACGCCGCACAAATCATTTATGTAAATCAAGAAGAGCGACGGGCCAAAAACGCTTCATTGGAACACCCTACCAATCGCTGGTTTTGATGCTGAGCAATGCTCTCCTGTTTCGAATGTTTGAGTGCGGCCTTCAAAGTATAATGAAAGCCAGCCAGACAAGGTAACCTGTATGCTACACGATCAAGAGCTTTTTGCATGTTTAAGGGTATGATAAGTGCCACATTTTCTGCGTCGACGGACGTCGATATAGGGCTCAAGAATTCCAGTGACATGCTTTGTAAGAGCGCTTACCAAGGAAACCATGCTGTGAACGGTCCATGAGGCTTGATGATCTCAAGAATTCGGCAGTGCGAGTCCTTATCCTCTCAAACATTCTCAAGCACATTGACTTGTGGTTGATAGGACAATAGTTACTAACACCCTGCCTTGGACCACTTTTGCTGCGAAGCATAGACTGACTTTTTCTATTGTGAGAGGAAGATGCTAGATAAAAGCGATAGGGTAAATAAATTGAGTGGAAGGATGGGTATATCTTTACCTCCTTGCCTGACGACCATTGGTGGGATACCAACAGATCCTGGATGGGCTAAGTGTTTAATGGTGACTGACTGTGAACGAATACTTCGAACATCAATCGGAACAGTACTGGAGACTTTGTCTGTTTTTGAAGGAATATTTGCAAGTAGTAAGATCCTTCCTGCGCCAAACAAAGCAGCGTTGAAGAGTTCACACATTGCCACATGTCATCAACAATCGTTTTGTCTTCAAGAGTTATAAATCTTATAGCAGGGTTCTCATGGAATTTCTCCATCTCAACAGTTGCACTAGTTTCACGCATCTCCGCTGGCTACGGAACGCGAGTTTCTTCTTATTTATATGACGAAGTTGCGACGGAAGTTCTGCGCGTTCAAACATTTTGCGCATTTGCATCGTAAGAGAGAAATCTAGTGTTCTTCCGTATCTCGATTCAGGTATTTTAAGCGTGCCAGTCTTTTGCAGTAAGAATTTTCCTTCGTACACACGAGCCGTCGCGTTCTGAATTCATGGAGGCCAGAACGTCGATACAAAGTATTAGATGCCTTACAGATTCCCCGGCCACTATGCTCGGGTATGACTTGAGGAAAAAGGCATCTTACCTCAAGGACCTTGTTAGAAAAAAGGAGAGATTCCAGCCAACGAATTTGATCGGATGATAGAATACGACTGTCGGTTTGATAGCAATATTGAAATCAAGCATACATTTGACGACATTGCGGTCGTCTCCTGGGAATTGTTGTAGAACAGATATCTCTACAGCCGAAATACATTTGGTAGCTATAAGATCCAAAATGTGCTCCTTTCTGGTGGACGTTAGACATGTTGGTTCCAGCCATTCGGTTGAATGCATGAAAGGAATCCGGCCTGTTTTGCTGGAGCAGAGAATGATGTCCAAGAGATATTAGGCCTTGTAAGGTTACCACCCATTAGTTTGTGTTCGCAAGGCACGTTTGACACATGACGCATTACCTCTGACAGGTCGGTCAAGTCACTGCTGGCACCATTATGAGGTCTGTAGGTGCATCCTATAAGCATTTCGCGAGAACCACTAGAGACCATCGGATACAAAGAGTTCTCAGTCTTATGAAGAATAGACTATTCAAGTGTTACTGCGGAAGCTTGCTCTTTCGGGCCAACAATGCATCCACCATCTTCTCCTGTGAGACGATCCTTACGGAACATGTGATAGAATATGATGCTCGTCTGGCTGTCTGGAGTGTCAGGGGAGCGTCATATCTCAATCACGAAAATGACAGAGGGACTAGATAGAAAAGACAGAGGATTTGAAAATGCACATCTTACCAGTGATTATGCGTTTGTGAGTGATAAATTAATGCAGTTTTTCTGTCGGGCAGAACACTTAAAC
Source organism: Paragonimus westermani (assembly GCA_008508345.1). Lineage (NCBI taxonomy): Eukaryota > Metazoa > Platyhelminthes > Trematoda > Plagiorchiida > Troglotrematidae > Paragonimus > Paragonimus westermani. The sequence goes on from QNGE01004625.1 coordinate 55,057, forward strand.
TACTGAAGAACTTCATGACAGATGGGGCAGTGGGTTGCAAAATATCATACGGAAAGGCCCGATCTCAGGGATGTGCGTGGTATCGCGAGGACTTGACTCAAAGGTATGAATTGCTAAAAGAGCATCATTATGGTAGGATGACTGAGTGAGACATGGGGAGGAGGGCCAGATGGTGGTGGATGATATGTAGTTCAAACGGGCCCACCAATTTTTCAGGTCAAATGGAATAAACCATGTCGGCGATGAATAACGCAACAAGTGGACAAGGAGTATGTTGTCGACACGCAAATTCGGCATGAGAGTAATCGAACATTGAGGGGAAGCTGTAATACAGCGGAACGACAAAAGGGCGCTCAACGGAGTCGTAAGTTTCAGTGCGCGAGGTACTTTCCGGCAACCGCTTTCGGTCAAAAAACGTTTAAGAGCGGACAAGCGCTGGGAACGAAAGGGGTGCAAATGACAGTCGTATCTCTAACATAGCGATAAAAATATAAAGTCGCTACCTTAACTGCCTGTCAGTACTCGGAATCAGTGCGAAGCGACCTGAAATTTATTTGTGCATCATGAGGTTTTGGTAGTTCAACCCCCATCTCATATTATGGGAATATGCCCGATTCTAGCAAATTGCAGAGGCTGGCGGTCGACGGTGAGACGCAAGTCACCGGAGCACTGGAGACACCTGCTGCAGCTAGGCAATTCGCTGCAGAGGATGTTGACTTCTATAGTCTTCCAGAAACAAGAGACGCTGTCTAGAGTCAGAGCTCTGCGTTGCCTGCCCACCATTAGTAACCGCCAACGGAACCACAGAAATCTCGGCACAATCGATGAGAAATGCGGCAACAGCCTTGAAACACATAAGTGGGTGCGATACACACTTGATAACAATAAACAACCTTTTGATGTCAGTCAGGCAAATGGTCCCTATTAGGACACCCAACTTCTTCGGTTACATTATCTTTGCTAAGTGGCTGAGAGCCAAGAAGACCAAGGCTATGAAGTGTGTAATGGCGAATTTTTTCATCACTCGGTCAGTCCAGGTGAAATCATCTTGAGCACATTAAAGTTGAAACGTTACATTCTTGAGGCCGAGAGAGGTCGAGATAGGTTTACTGAAGGCGAAAGTTGAGAGTTTCACGCTCAATGAAGTTCCCGGGAAATTTCTAGTCTTCCGGTGCTTCTGACACACAGTACGCTGAAGAAACGAGTAGCGGCGAAACGGATAACTTTCCGAAGTCCAGGCCAATTGAGATGTCTGTTGCCCTAAAAGTCGCCACCCTAATACAAGTGCTCTGGGTTTCTCATGGTTCACAAGGCTGTCAGCTGTGTTTCCGACTAGGCGGTGAAAGTGTCGATAGTTGGTTTATCCGGGTCAGTCCGATCGAGAGTCCTCCAAAAGATGCAGAAGAAGTCACGTCATGCGCTCCTGATGTGCCGAAGGTGGAAGAAGGGCTCTTGGCATGGCCACCGTGCATAGTAATCACATGGCTGAACTCCGCTGAGAACCACACAGAACCGAATACAATCAAAACGGGAACTCTGTGCCGACCAAAAGGCGCTGCCGCCGAATGCCACGCGGTCAAGAGATGCCCCATATACTGTCAGTACAGACCACAGTCCTGTAAAAGAACACACGTGGGCAACCACAGAAAGTGGTTATGCGGCGGAACATCAAGCCTGACACTCAAATATGTCCCGCAAATGTTCTGTCACACTTTGTCAACCTCGCCGCACTTATGCGGATGTTGTCACGCTGGTGCATAAGCAGGAACCGGGTTGTTACCACTAGAAGACCCCTCAACAAATTGCTACAGAGTCCAGCGAAGCCTAGTAATCACCAACAACTTCTCTTTCCAGTACCATGAGAACGATGGCTGCATTCTTCAACTGCTTTATGTTCCTCTTCGGTGGGTCACCCTACGGTGGGGCGGTCCAAATTTGCATACATACCAACTGTCCTACCCCGTTGAATAAGCTTCTGGAACCAATACCAGTACTACAAGGCGCTCGCTTCATGCGGCTATTCAAACCGTCGACCCAATTCTCCTTATGCCCGAAAAAATCCCGAGTACATAAAAAATGCCACAACAAACAGTAGATGGAGATATATATTTAATGATAATATATTTTCCTCAATCCATATCTGCGAAGCACGCCGGGTTATGCGCGACCACTGCAGACATTTACAAACCATACAAAAACGAATGAGTAAACAGTAGCAAAACACGAAACCTTCCGTCAAGAAGGACGTAGTCAGAAGGCAAATGAATGTAGTTTATGAAACGTCGACGCACGCAACAGAGAAGGATACGGTTCGGTCGCTTCATAGAATTAATCTCAAACAAATATGATGTCACACTAATTTTCTTTCTACAAGGTCGAGGGATGGGCAATTTTTCAAATATTTCAAGGCCACTCCGAAGAGCATGCTCAAACGCATCTTTAAAGGGTTTTGCTTTTAAGGGATAAAATTGGCCTTCGGAAAATGTCAAGATAGGTCGGCTTTGGCGAGGCAGAGATGAAATTCTCAAATTCCAGCGAATGATTGAGCAGATTCCAACGCACGACCTCGTCAATTCTTCGATGAACGTCAAAAAGTTGCACATCTCGCGGAATATTGAGCTAATATGAAGTGCTGCGCGCCCATCTGTCGTAGAAAGGATTCCTTGCTCAGTGGATAATATATAGATCGGAAAGGAGAATATAATTCCACACGTTAGATGAGAAAATATGGGGTTATAACATTTGCTATGGCAAACAATGTNACACGTTAGATGAGAAAATATGGGGTTATAACATTTGCTATGGCAAACAATGTGCTAACGGAATTTTCGAGAGGAAACCCGTACAACGTTATTATTTTTGCCATGATTATTGAAATTTATAGCCCAATCTACCGTTTTTTGTGGCAGTTTGCTATGTACTGGGATTTATTCGGGCATACGGAAAATTGAGTCGAAGGTTATGAGAGCCGAATGAAGTGGGCGTCTGATAAATAAAGCTTACATGACGTCGTTCTGCCGGCCTTATTATTAAGCGCCAAGCTCACATGTCGGAGTGCGTTAGTCAGCGAGGTAGTTATCTACGTATTACGCATTTGACGGCTAAATGTTTCT